>JAUMHM010007367.1:0-17880 GCA_032362435.1 Melikaiella ostensackeni
AGCCCAAAAATACAAAATAGCACTTTCATGTGAAATACATGGTAAAAGCGAAATCCTTTATTTTTTTTAACATGATTTATTTTTATTTGACAAGTGACAAGTTTTCCAAGTATTTTCTAACTAATGATAAATTGTTTCAGAAATTACTATTAGCTTCAGCAATTTTGTTCCCTGTAAGTGCAGAAAAGACTTTATTTTCTAGAATTAATGGCACAATAAACGAATGCTGACAGCAATATCTTTTTTTAAGAATATTTAGCTGATATTTAAACAATTTTCATTTGTTGAAACTTTTTTTTCACCTTCAATCGTAAAAAGTTATTAACATCTGGAATTAAGGACACATTCAATGAATACTAAGAGTAATGTTCCTTGTTCAAGATATTTGGTAATTATGTAAACAATGAATAACAATTCACTCGTATTTTTTCATAGGGAAGGTAGAGAAAATTCTAATTTTGTTTGAAACTCTTACACTATGTCTTTTATCATTCAGTATATCCTTATCTCAGAATTTATACCCAATTGTTTAACCAATGATCATTCATTCAAAGCACTTTCTTTAATACGTTATGGATAGTTATATTTTCGGATCGATTTCGTGGAACATGAATAACTTTCCAAACGCATTTTGGCTAATAATCACCAACGTACAGGTACAATCGTATATATCACGGTTTTAGGGTTTCTTTGATGTCCGGGTCTCTTCATATACCAGTTTTTAACAACGATAAACATATAAATTATTTTCAGTTCACAAATTCCATCAATATACGGGGGTGATTTTAATAAAAAAAGGACTTCTTTTCTTAGAGCAGCCGAATTTGACTGTTCAAACATATGATTATTGTTTAAACTGTTAGAGTATACGTTCTGAGATAAGCAAATACGAAGTTATGAGAGAAATAGTGTAAGAGATTCAGGGAAACTAGACATTTCTCCACCTTTCCTATAAAAACGTACAAGCAAATTATCATTAATTATTTGAATAATTGCAAAATATTTCAAACAAAAAAATATTACTCTCATCATTCGTTAGTTGTGTCATTAATTTCAGCAAATTGTAACTTTTCACGATTTACAGGGGACAGAAATTGTTTAAATGATTGCCAATATCCTTGCAAAAATATATTGCTCTCAGCATTCATTCATTCTGTCATTAATTCAAAATTTAAAATTCGTTAAAAAATACTTGGAAATTTACAAAAATTTACAACGAGTTCTTCATTCATCCATTTTTTCAAAAAATGAGCTTTCCACTCTTGAAATCCAATGTTTATTTCAAGTACCCGAGGGCATGGGTTATTATTAACCAATTCAAAGAAAATAGGAATATTTTTTTCGGAAAAATTAAAAAATTGGGAGGGGAGCTGATCACCAAAAATTAAAAGTCGAATTATTGTTTGTTGAAAACAGGGTTATATCAGGCTTGAGTCATCTCCTAGGCATCAGCAAATAAAAATCTGTATACATTTATCGATATGGTTGAGATCTCTAGACATATAGAGAAAGTTGACATGATTGAAAATATCAAAATTAGGAAAATAAAGTTTTTTGCAAACATATTTTTCTAACATGCTGAATCCAAGAATTTATTAATCGATTCCAAATTGATTATACTTTTCAGGATCCTCCTGTACTATTTTTTTATATGGTTCTGTTTTCGAATATCAGAACTTTCTGAACTTTCTCTCACCGATTTTGTTCTTCCGACTTTTTCAAATTTATTATTTTTGTAAGATTGTACAATATTAAATCAGAAGCCTGCTTAAAATTCCGCAATTCAAAATTGGAAACATCCAAAACTGAAAAATTTCAAATCTAATTCCTATGGAAAAATATTTCTGGAAAAAATTATACATTTAAAATTTTGGAATGCTCCAGATTGAACGATTAAAAATTAAGAGATTTAGAAAGAGGTATTCAGTGAAACTCTATTAATTCAGTTAGAGAATTGAGCCACTCAAGATCCGTAGAAAATTATTAATTCGATTAGTCGAAATATGTACTAATCCGATAGTGGGTAACTACTAATTGTTTAGTGGTAATATATCAATTCATTTTATAATTGAGAAATGACTAAAGGTATGTGAAAGGTGACAACTAGAAAATTTCAATCGAAGAACGCGATTGTGTAACATTTTCAGCTTTATTGAAACTATAAGCCCTAGGCTTACAATTAGTCACACTAGCGTGACGTCGTTTATGGACCAAACCGAAGGTAATATTGTGAAACTTAAAAATTGACCGTTCACTAGCTATTGCTTCAAAATGGAAAAATTAAAGTTATTTCCATATTTAATCTATTTCACCTTACTGTATTCAGTTTTGAAAGTTTCTAAGTAAAAATTGCTTAAAATGATATAATCATGAACATTCACAAATTTATTGATTCATTCTTTAATTCAGAGCATCGGAAGTGATAGCGTAGACTTATATTTTTGACTCTATTTAATTTTAGAAGATTTAAAGCGGCTCCGATTATTTCATGGGATTTCAATAAAATTAAGGGATTTCAAAAGATTCCAGAGTGTATCCGCGGATTTAACAGGATTTCGTGAGATTTTGAAAGATTTAACAAAATTTCAAATCATTTCCGAACATTGTAAAAAAACTTGAAGAGATTTTGAAGAATGTTAATGGGTTTCAAAAGATTTTAATGAATTTAAAAATTTGTTTAGGGATTTTTAGGAATTGTAAACGATTTCCGTGAATCACGAAGGATTTTAAAGGATGTCAGGGAATTTGAATTGCGAATTTCAAAGATTTGAAGGAATTTGAAGGAATTTCATAAGATTTTTAAATATTGCACGGAAGTTCTAAAGATTTGCAAAGGTTTTAAAGGATATATGGGGATTATAACGGATTTCATGAGATTTAAAGCGGTTTCGTTGATTTCGCGGGATATCAAAAGATTTTAAGAGATTCCAAAAGATTCCAAAGTATATCCACCGATTTAAAAGGATTTCGTAAGATTCTGGAAGATTCAACAATATTTCAAAGGATTTCCGAATACTATAAAGGATTTTAAAGAATTTCGAGGGATGCTAATGGCTTTCAAAAGGTTTCAAAATATGTATTTCTATGAATTCCAAAAGATTCGGAAGGATGCCCACCGGTTTTAAAGATTTCATTGAATTTTAGAACGATCTCAAATATTTCAGGAGATCTCGTTTTATTTTAAAATATATTCACGAATGGGATGTTGAAAATTTCAAGCGATTTCATGGAATCTCAAAGGATTCAAAGGGATATTTCCTTTAGTAAGAAAACGATTTCTTTTTTATGGAAAGAATTTCCATAAATGAGGATAAATTTATAGGTAGGGTGGAAATTATTAATAACTAGCAATCACGATGATTTCATTATCCAGTTTCTTATAAAAAATCCATTTCTCAATATGAATCTAAAATATTTCAGAGTTGCTTCTATAAACAAAAACAAGTTTCTGGTTATTCCCGATAAGCAAACATTCTTCCAGGTCACTACAATTAAAAATTTAAACTGCCAAACCTGAAAAATATCTCAATTTGAATATTGAATGCTCAATTGTAAAATCAAAGCATTCAAAGCATCAGAACTCCTCTGAATTTGAAGTATTTAAACTTAAAATTAAAAAATTTGTGATTCATCAATTTATCAAATTTTTAGTGAAGTGAAATTAAAAATTAGGAGCCCCTTATTGTTGAACCATCATCAATGATGGTGATTTATAACTCTGTCAGTACCAATTGATTTTTTTTCTTTACAGGTTCGATAGAGTTTTTCATAACCTTTTCATTACTCATAAGCATTTTTTGGGAAAAAAAACAATTAACCTTCTAGAATGCGGATCAACAATAAGTTGAGACTCTCTTGAGATTTTGTTCCCCATTTCGGATCCGTTTTGTGCCATAGCATGTAGTCCCAATGCGAAATAAACAAATATTTCACTTAGATTTCATCAGTCTTACGGTTTCAGTATGCTTGATTGACTGATGTCCTTACTTAATAAATAGTTGTGTTGCTTGAAAATACTGAAATATGTGTCTAATATATTTCATTGGAAGCTTTTTTCTTGAGGTATTTGATCAGTTCTTTCAGAGCTATATTTTCTTCCATTAAAAGTTTTCTGAGTTGCTTATTTCGTATGTCTTGAAATTTTGTTCCGCCTTATTGGATCCGCCATCTTAAATTTTGCAAATCTGAGCTCAAATTGGGATTCAGTAAACTCAAAAACCATACGACGCCACACCTTTCAACCATCGAATAAAGCAACTTTATTCACTTTCTTCGTCCTCTTTGCTAGTTTTTCAATGTGAAACTGAAATGGTTAATGTGCCATATCTCGAAGAGAAAAAATCGTTTCGGAATGATCGAAAATGGAACTGAAAGGTACAAGGGAGTTCTAAATGATGGCTAAGCAGTTTTCAGGAGTAAGAAATCGTTACTCGCGTGATATTGTTTCAAATATGTCAGAAAATGGCCATTTTTCCACTTTTAGGTTAGAATATCTCGAAAGTCGGACATATTGGGAGAAATTTGGACAGCGGATTCGGTTTGAGGACATCAAAGTCCTTCGGGGTCACCTAGTCCAGTTCTCAGGTACAAAAAAATTTAGTTTTTGTCGGCCTGTGTTATGGTTGGGATTCTTTCGACTGAAATTCTATTGTTGAAATTTGGAAAAAGTAAAAAACTAATAAAATAACAAAACTCCTTGTAACGTTTTGATCCGAATTCGAAGTACAAATGAAATTATATAATTTCCGAAGTATTTTTTGATGCTGAGCACGAATCTGCCCTCTATTTGTTGCCATATGATATGAAAAAATGGAATAGTTAACAAAAAATTAAATATGCTCTATTTTAGTAATCATTTAGGTTTAAAATATAAAATACAGCCAAGTTTGCTTATTCTTTCATGCCGAACAATAATCTGAAAAGAAATATAAATTCGGATAATCCGAGAAGATGAATTAAAAAAATAATAATAATTTTCAACCAAATAGTTGAATTTTCCACCAAATGGTCGAATTTTCAAACAAAAAAGATAAAAACTCAAATCAGAAAGAGTTGCATTTTTAACGATATAGTTGAATTTTCAAGTTAAGAAGATGAATTTTTTAGAAGACACATGTTTCTTCATCCTGAAAAGTCGAATTTCTAACAATTATTTCTCAATTAAAATAGTCAAACTCCATGATTTAAAGTAATTTATTCAAATTTAATGACAATTAACAATGTGTCAGAATTATAGGGGTAAGTACTAAGTTGGAGAACCCTCTCCGTCCATAAAACATCGTTATTGATAAGAATAGTATATTGTGCGACTCGTGGGAGAAGGAGAAGATTCCGAGAGCGGAGAGTTTGCTGCGCGCGCGTAACAAGCGCGGTAACATGCTGGAGGACTCTTCTCCTTCGACCACTAGTCGCACACAATATTTTATTCAATTATACCGCGAGAAATATCTCATTACACGGCCCGATGGAGAGGGGGGGGGGAATAATAGCGCACCTGATTGATTGACGCAAATATAGCCCTCAGAGTTATCTTGAAGTTTTAATTCTGAGGTTATGGAAAAATGGCAGTGTTGAGTAGTGTTGCCAACGTTGTCCACGATCGAAAATTTTATCAATAGTGAAGTGATGAATTAAGTAATGAATGAATGAATGAAGTAATGAAATTTCATTGCTGTACTAGTGGGAAAACATGTTGATCACTTATGCTAATCGTCAACAATCAGGTAATGTATTATTTTTCCCCCTCGAAACAGGGACGGGAAATAAAATATTACTCGCGAGTGTTGAATAAAAGTATTATTCAATCAAGTAGAAACATGATTTTCCAATTTTGTTTCCACTTTAATAACAATTTACAATGTATTTGGATCTTTTATTGCTCCGTGGTTTTCGGGGTATACTATAGTTATAGTTCTCAATCCTGATTTTTCGAAACCTCTCCATGTATTAAAAATTTTATTTTATACCAAAATAACCAAAAATTCGCTATCATTCGTTACTTTGAGCTTTATCGTGGATGCGCGAACATAAGATATAATTTTTTCTATCTGCAACTTTTCGTCAGAGATCCGGGTACCAAACTACAACTTTTGGATCCTCTCCGAATTCGTGAAAATAAAAATATATTTGTTCACTCGGCCGTAATGTCATACATGTATCGTCCAATACAAGTCCCAAAATTGTGTTTTCTTCTACATTTTACATACATGTTTGCGTGAAAATCCCTTTGAAATCTTCTCACCTCATTTGTGTTCCTTTGTAATATTTAAAATGTTTAAAACATGTGGTTGGAAACATGTGGAAATCATCTCAAATTCCTTGAAAATATAGTGAACTAAATTTATTCTCAAAAGTTCTGTAGAAATCCCTTCTAATTTCTAAAATTCTCTAAAATCTCTGAAATATTTGTAGGTCCTATAAATTCAGGAAAAAACGAAAAACCAAAAATTTCTTGCTTCTAACTTATCAAAAATTGGAAAATTTCAGACTGCAAACCTTCCAAATTTAACTATGTACAGCTGTACATATTCCGAAAAAAGTTTAAAATGACATTTTATATATAAGAAACTTTCTAAATTGAACAAACCTAAACCTCGCTCGAAACTGAACATTTTTTGAATTAGAGTTGTTAAATTAAATCCTTTCATATTCTGGAATCCTTTAACTTTGAAATATTTCGCTTTGAATTTTGAAAATTGATAATTGTCAGATTGTGAATCATACTTTTGAAAATTCAACAATTTCTGTTATAAATGAAAAAATCAAAAAGTGTAACAACTGAAATTTGAACATTTAAAATTGAAAAATTACACTCAAAAATTTTAAGAATTTGCAACAATTAAACTGATCATCAACTCTTTTTACTTTCAATAGATTAAAAGTGGTAGAAATCATTAAAAGATCTCTTTGATATAAACCAAATTAAACTTATTCATTAAAGTTCACTAAAAAGGGAACTTCAAATTCCTAGAAATAATTGAAATCCCTTAAAATTGTTCAAATTCTTGAAGGCTCAATAAAAAAACCTTCCCCTTGGAAACTACAAAATGGCTAGGAATCTCTTTGAATTTCTTTAATTTCATTTTTTTTCAGAGTTCTCTAGGAATACCTTCAAATCAAATTTAAAATCTAAGAAAATCATACATAATTTTTTAGAATCCCTTCAAATTTTTACAATCCCCTACAATCATTGAAATACTTATAGGTACTATGAAATACATTAATTCCTATGAAATTTTTTTGAATTCCTTTGAACCTTGGGATAACCTACGAAATCCTTCAAGATTCATTGACATATTTCAAATTTCTTGAAATTCTCTGGAATCTCTTGAAATAACTTAAATTGTCTGAAATCCTTTGAAATTTGGTTGATTACTCCATTTTCCATGTGAAAATATTCCGTCTTGGATTTTGTCTTGATGAGGAGCAATTAAGACATTTCCAAGACTTGCTTAAGATGTCTGGGAAGTCTGGCTCATGAGACGAAGCCAAACTTTATTCATCTCTTGAACCAGGAAGAAGGTTTCCGATGCCTACCTGTCCTGGCGAAAAGGGTCTTCCTTATACCGTCATGAAAGCTCATCCTTATTTATGTTTGGACAATTTTGTGAATTTATTATACAATATGCATATTAAATAAATTCATTTTATTACATTTATTGTTACTATTACACTTGTTTGGTGAAAATTCCGAAAATGTTGTCCGTTTTTTCGTATTCCTTACGGCTTAGGAGATCCATATAGAAAACTACAATATTAATCTTTTTGAAGCAAATTTTAGACGCCTATAGTCGTGAAGACCCACAAGTTCTGATTTTTTATTGTTAAATGGCTATTATGAAAATTAAACAAAAAATTCATTTAAAAATTAAAATCTAGATTATCTGGTACCTTTTTTTATTGGTCTTTGGCCAAGACCTAACAGAAATCTTCATGGCTTGAGACAAGTTTCGTTCATTCTGCTTAATGCACTCCACTGAAGGCCATCACCATGAACCCAAGACAAAAATTTGATGTCTAGCAAGTCTGGCTTATGAGACGGAACCAGACTTTAATGTCTTGGAGACAAAATGGAAGGTCTTGGAAACAAAACCAAGACGATATATTTTTACACGAGATCCCTTATAATTGTTGAAATCCATAGAAATTCTTTGAATTAAAATTTAATTCATTCCCTATAGTTCTTCATAAATTCGTTGAAATCTTTAAAATCCCCTGAAATGTTTCGAAACCTAACGAAATTTATTGAAAACCGTGGAAATTTTTCTATATCTCTTGAAGACCTATGAAATCCTGTAAAATTAGTTGAAATGCTTAGAAATTCCATAAAATTCTCCTAAAAGCCTTGCAATTCGTAAAAGCCCCTTGAAATCCGCTGACAAGTTTGTGAATTTTCGGAATAATTCCAAATCGTATGAAAAATTCATGAAATACGAAAAAATCGCTTAAAATCTGTGGAAATTCTCTAGACTTCCTTCATATTCATTGAAAAGCGTTGAAGTCCATTGATGTATTTGAAATATCTTAACTCTTTTGGAATTCTGTAGAATTTCTGGAAGTTAAGGGAATCCTGTGAAATCCCTTGTAATAATTTCAAAACCTATTCTGAGTATAAATAAATTATTCGTTTGTAGATTCTCTATTTTTCCATCAATCCTTTCAATATTTTAATATTATTTGTTTGTATACTGATCTTCTTATAATTTTTCTTATAATGATTTTGTATAAAGATTTTTCCAAAATCGCGGGAAAATTATAAGAAATTCATTATAGATTCAGGCAGTTTACATTACAACATATTCGGAATTCCTACTTAAAAAGTGATCGTTAAATTTGTTTTCAATTTTTAATTAAAAAGGAAATTAATATACTCCAGGCCTTAAGGAACACATTCTCATCATAATACTCGATCTTCGCGCTCGACTTTCTACATACTCTGCAAACAAAAGTTTTTGTAATCGCAATAAAACCGTTTTGTTGAGGCGTTTTCGCTTTCACGAAAAAAAATTGTAGTTTATAACCTGAACTCATTTTGTTAAATATTGTTTTGTTGATAGAGTTTCAATTATTAATAATGTTTTTCATGATTGGAACATGTCAAATCAGGATATTTTTTTTTAATATTGTAAGTACTCTTTTCCTCCAGTCCTTTTTCTGCTTTGCTTCGATCGATCCGCCGACTATTCGTCGACACTTAAAACATAAACAAAACCAAGATTAAGTTCTTGAGACTATGAGATCATCATCCTTCGAGTCTAAAACCACCATGGATGCCCTATACCATGAAAACCATCTACTTGTCACCAAAGCTTGAGATCAGTATGTTTTCGGTGCTTGATTCTATCACTTCGAATGATTCTGAGTTCCTTACGAGCAAGAAGAAACGCGAGCAATATTGGAAGAGTTTCTTGAGTTACTGGTTACTTCTCTAAGCTTTCCCACGAGTTAAGTCTAGTGAACATTTTTCTTCTTTCTAGTGAAATTGTTGATCGAGACTCATACGCTCCTAACGTATAGTGCTTCTGGACAAGTTCACCCGCATTCACAAGGTTTGGCAAACTCTCTGCCTTGTCAGACTTAAGATAAGCCGTTCAGCCTACAAGGCAACCTTGTGAATCCTCCAGAAGTCTCCTTTTTTTGAGAATTCTCGCTTTTTTCTTGAGGAGTTTCGCTATTTGAGTTTTCTTGAGGAGTTCCGCTATTCAAGTATTCCCAAACATAAAATCACTTTGGGCTTGAGAAGTTTCCAGATTTCCTACTAAATTTGTGAGTAACTGTGCTTAATTTGAAATCGACAATTTTTATAAATTGTGTAATTTGGCATCTGTTTCTTCAATTGACTTATCTGTATTTTGGATAACTGTGTCATCAATAAAAACGGATTAATATGTGAAGAGTGTTAGTGATTTCGTTCGCCAGTACCAGTTTACTTTTTTTTTCATTATTCTGAAGTGAAATTCAACAAAACAACAGCTATGCGTCTTATTAAAAAAGGGCCGGAAGAAAATTTGTGATTCTCTTTGAGATGAACAAGTCTGCTCCTTAACATTTTTTTGTATCTCGCATAATTTGCCAGTTAAGATTGTAAAATACTTTCAGACATTTTTAATCCTAAAATAAACTTTGTAATCACGTAAGTAATTTCCCATACAATATTTTATCCGAATGTACCAAATATGTACGTGTATGCTTGATGACAAGCATATGTTTTTTCATATTCGCGTCAAAAGCAAAGTTTGTGGGCATTGATTCAAGGTCTCTTTTCATGGAATTTTTTAGAGCTTTGTTTTAAGAGATAGCGCGATTACAACTGCGCTAATGCATTAAAATTCATGAAAAATGAGAGACTGAGACAGAAGAAATAGAATAATGATTATCAATATTTCAGAGATTCTTGTAAAAACTAGACTAAATTTAGCACAAAGTCTCTGAAGATTTTTTTCATACGAGATTTTGTCAACTGCTCAGTCAATTGTTCAAAAAGGCATAACTGTTCGATTTGAGTGCATCATTCACTATTGTTCTGGAAACGAGTTCATGTTCGCAATTCGGAATTCATAATCAATCACAGATGACCTCATATTTGTATTTTGTGAACAAGTAATTTGTAGACAAGAAATATGCGAAATTCAGAAGAATATGGTCTTAACATTTGCAATTTATACAATGGTCGTGGCTGCGCGAACAGAAATTTCGGTACGAATAGTCGGATTTTTTTTGGTACGAGTGAACACTGCCCTCAAATTATAAACTTTAAGCAACTACATGATTATCAAATCAAAATAAAATTTAATAAATCGGTTTGAAAATACCTTTCCTACCCATTTGGAGAAATTTCATTCCTTAAAATCCCTCAAAATCACTTAAAATCCTATGGAATCTTTGGAAATCGTGAAAATCCATTCAAGTAAGTAAGAATCACTCGTCACTCTTTAAATATATATTAAATTAGAATTATTCATTAAAATTCTTGAATAAAAGGTTCAAAACCCTGGAAATCTCCAAAATCCCATAAAATCCTTGGAGATTTAATAAAATTGCATGAAATCTTTGGAATCGCTATCAAATTCCATCAAATTTTATTTCATTTAATATATTTTTCGAAGTTTTGAAAGAATATTTAACAGAAAAAATGTGTAATTTATTGAGGTATACATTTTTTGTTTGAATTTTGTTCTCTCAAATGCATACTTTTCAAGATATAGTTCGTTCTATAAACAAAGTCATGAAAAATCAGCGCGTCTTTCCTTTTGGTTGATTTTTCCGAAAAATAATGATTTCACCAGTCACCAGTCGCGATTCTTGTGCGAATGCTCAAAAATAGAATGTCCTCCAAATTTCATCCAACTCATATAATATTTACCCATCGCCTTAGGCACTTATAGATCCCCATAAGATTATCATGGGGGAAACTGTGAGAAAATGTTTAATTCACATAACTTTTTCCGTTTTTATTCAAATCAATCGACATTTTAATTTTTCATCCACCATTGAATTAACAATAATTCATTAGATCTTTCTACAATTTTTAATCATTCTAAGTTAATAACTATAGGGAATGCAATTTTTCATCCTAATTTTTGGGTTCACTATTTTGAAAATTTTGAAAACATCAAGTTTTTCAAAATTAGGATATTTTGCGCATCAACGCGCCGTGTCAGAGAAGACATCGTTCATTTGAAAAGTACATTTGAGAAATCTGTCTGTTATTTCCATGCACGTATATTTCAATATTTTTAAGTGTTCTCGAAAATTTTTGATGTGCAGTGGACATTTCTTTAAGTGTAAATTCAATTTGCGATAATTATTTTACTTGTAATATTTTATCTTATGCAAAACATAAGGTCTTCAAATACCTTAGATTTAAAAAAGAACAGTTTCTTAAATTATGCAGGAAATCATAAGAAAAGTTACGGGATTTCGCAGGATTTTAAAGATTTCAATAAATAGAAAAGTATTATCATGAATCTTGAAGTATGTCAGGGGAATTTGAGTGGATTTTGAACATCTGAAGGAGTTTCATAAGATTTCAAAAGACTTGTAAGTATTTCAAAGATTTTAAGATTTTTTTACGAATTTTAAGAGAATTTTGAGAACCTTATGAGCTTGTTAAGTTTTTATTCACCGTTGAGTATTCTTGTCACATTTGCTTCGAATGGTCTTTTTCCATCTTCGAGACTAAACTGCAAGAGACTGGTGCCTTTCTCAGCATACAACATAAACTGATCATAACTCCTTTGGTTCTGGCTTGGTTTTCATGCTTTCTTTTGCATGACCGAAGTTTGGTGGGACTGACGTTATGAATAGACACTCCACCTTATAACGATTTAGCTACTCAGGTTGGTCATGATTTCATACTTACGGAATGAATTTATCGCATCAAGTTGTAGTTGGGTGTATAGTTTTAACAATGAATAATACAAATAATAATGTAGCCTCGGATAAGGTTGACACTTCTACTGAAGGAAGGCATGTTCTCAGAAAAGTTTCAGGCGATAAATGGAGATTAGGTGTTTGGAATGCTAGAGGTGTAAATGATCTTAAGGAAAAGGAATTGCGGGATACAATGCGCGTAAGAAAGTTAGATATTTTATGTGTACCAGAAACAAGGCAGAAGGGATGTCAAGTAGGAAACATAGAGAACGGACTCGATCTTTGGTCAGGAATAGATAATAAATAATATGGTATCCAAGGTGTCGGTCTGATTATGAATAAGAGAGCGAAACAGCATGTCGAAAAGTATGAACGTGTATCACCTAGATTGCTATGGGTTGGGAATAAAGTAAGAGTTAGAAGACTATTTATCATAGCTAACATTGCAATATATAACTCTGTGATTGCAAACACAGTGTTGTATGGTAGCGAGATTTGGACGTTTTAAGAAAATGATAGACCTAGATTTTGATATAACTGCCAAGGTCACTTGGTGGTCAAATTGACTATATCTTACACATTCTAAAACTTAATACTATTTGTGGGAGTTTCGCCTTCGCCTCAAGCATGGCTAGAATTTGGCAGATCGATCATGATCGATACTTTCATTTGACACGTGTCGTGCCACGGTATGAGTGATATCTCATACGGGTATTGGTACTTATTTTTGGTACTGTCAGAAACCTGCTACTAGGAAGTGTTGGCCACGATGACAACTGCCCTGAAAATGGGATGTTTAGAATGATTCGTTTGGTCCAGCCTTTTGTAGAATCGAAGCCAGCGAAGGTGCGCTGTCCTGCAGGGGAGCGTTAGGATGTGAGAATGATGCCGTAGTGTGTCCGACGACGTGTTGACATTGTCCTCGTCAAGTTCGAAAAGCTGTCATACTCAAGCCTGGGGAGGTATGACAGTTATCACTCCTAGAACGGCTGACTCATCTGCGATCGGGTCAGGATTCCTAGCGTGCGGGGTTTTATATAATATTATGGAGAACTACAACTGACATGGAGAGTCCAATTTTTATGTTGTTGTGAAATTTCAATATTGAAACACGTCTTTTATAAATTGCCAATTCTTTCTGTTATTTTTCTTTTGTTTTTCCCAACGTATTCTGCACAAATATAACAAAAGTCATCCGGATTCCTGAGGCATTTGTGGGAATATCGATTACTGGATGTACCAGCACAGTTTATTGAAGGTTAAAAGCCGTTGTTCTCCATAATATTATATAAAACCCCGCACGCTAGGAAACCTGACCCGATCGCAGGTGAGTCAGCCGTCCTAAGTGCGACAACTGTCATACCTCCCCAGACCTACGTATGGCAGCTTTCCGACTCCGACGAGGACAATGTCATCTCGCCGTCGGACACACTACGGCATCACTCTCACATCCTAGAGCTCCCCTGCGGAACAGCGCACCTTCGCTGGCTTCTATACTACGAAAGGCTAGATTAAACGAATCATTCTACACATCCCATTTTCAGGGAAGTTGTCATCGTGGCCAACACTTGCCAGTAGCAGGTTTCTGACAGTACCAAAAATAAGTACCAATACCTGTATGAGATATCACTCACACCTTGGCACGACACGTGTCAAATGAAAGTAACGATAATGATCGAACCGTCAAATTCTAGCCATGCTCGAGGCAAAGGCAAAACTCCCACAAATAGTATTAAGTTTTAGAATGTGTAAGGTACGTTCAATTTGACCTCCAAGTGACCTTGACAGTTATATCAAGATCTAGGTTATTGTTCTTGGTGGATCAGAAGATATTCAACTACGAAAAATATAAATATCCGATACATATATGCATGTACACATACACAAATTTCAATTGAACTCTATTTGCAGCTTTGCTCTTTGCAGCTTCAGTAGTTATGTTATTCAGGCTACAGTGTATTTTTTTATTTGACGATGTTCAGTTCACAATAAAAAACAATGAAATATGATTTCGAATGAGAAATTTACTTTTCTCGCGAATTCGTGAATAAAAAAATTTGTTTTCAGTTATATATTTGCTTTGACCGTCAAATGACCTTTAAAGTTCTATCTAGTTCAAGGTTATTGTTCTTGGTAGGTCAGCATGTACTCATCCAAAAAGAATAGAAATATTTGTATAAATATATGTACATACACATAAACGAATTCCAATTCAACCACTCAGCCTATCGTATTTGCAGTAGCTATGGTTTTTTACAGTTTTCATTGCCCTGCAAGGGTAAAATTTCGTGAAAAAAAAACATAAATATGTTCATTGACGTTTTTTCGTCTGGATAATTCAAATTTGTGGTCTGCTATTTTTCACTATCCTTCGTTTTTTTGTGGGAAAAAACCAAAAAAAAAAAACACAAAAAATCATGTTTTTCGCTTTTTTCTTGCAAACTAACTGGAAAACCCCTCAATCTGACTCCGGATTAAGATTCAGCGATGCCAAATACGTATGAAAAGACCTTTATGGTCAAAAGTACAGGATACTTTTTTTTTTGGGCCTGTGTTATGGCCCGAGATTGCTTAAGACGCTACTAGGTATCTCAGTAAGCCCCTCTGAGTGATTGAAATGAAGCAATGATTGCTAGCCAATCATTTACTAGTTTTCTGCTGATATCGACGAATTAGACTCTAAAGAATTATTAATTCTATATAGAATGTTATATTAATATAAAACAAAAGGGTAAAGAAAAGTATTAATTGAAAATGCTAAATTCATAAATAATTATATTTATCAAACTGTGACTTTTCGGGTGTTACTAAAAACTGTCAGTATATTCTTGCATTCTTTCGTGTACATTAATTTAAAATATAAAAAAATCATGAAGCTATTTGTAAAGAACTTCCCAATCTCTACTAAAGCCGCATGTTTGACTTTTTTTATTGCTGTGACCAAGTTCCGTCCATATTTGCGATAAATTTTATTGTAGAATGAAACTATTTATCTCTCAAAAATGTATGTGTTCTGAAGAATTTTTTATAGCCTCCTTCGTTGTTATTAAAAAATTTCTGTGATTTTTTTGTTATTTCAGCGTTAGGCAGTACGATGTTTAAAAAATATTAGAATATTATTTAGATTTGGAAATTTTTTTAAATCCGAAAACTTTATGTTCATTCATTTTTAATTATAATAATTTTATTCATTTGATTATTCACTTGTACCAAAATTCAGTATATAGCCAGAGTCGTAGTTTGGAGCTATTCGTACTGAAAATTCTTATTTTACAAAACAATTCTCTTCCTATGAGTTCCTAAGGTCGAACAGGGGGTCATAGGTATTAAACAAGAATTAATTTCAGTAAAAATAAATTTACCATCGTCACGAAAAAGTTATTTAACCACAGGACTTCAGTCCTATCTCAGCAGTGCTCTCTTGGAACATGAACCCTAAGAGCACTTGTGAGAACTCTTGAAAGAAGTAAAAAGGGACTTTTCGTAATGCTCTTGTTACAAACAATTTTTTTGACAGGATTTCACTGAACAGTACGAAATAGTCATTTTAAAGTTAAAAGTACAAGTTCATTCAATGCCTGGTTCCATAGCACACACGAAATTTGTGCACAAATGTACTGAGGATTCGAAGGAAAACCAAAAGGTTTTTTTTCACTTCTCCAAGTGTAGAAACTGAGTGACTATGTCATAATCAAAATTTTTGGAAATTAATATTTTTTTCATGAAGTAAAAACGTTGTTGTGAAGATATTATTCCTTAATTTGAGATATCAATTCGTTTTTTTATAAGATTTTACTTCTCAATGCCTGAGATGAATGTTATGATATAACATTTTTTGTTTATGCTTCAGAGTTATATTTTTATCCCTAAAATACTCGACTGTCTTTTTTTAATAACTTTTCCATCTGATACATTTCAGTAAATTTTAGTTGCATATAATTCAGTTCAATGAGTTTGAGATTTTCATAACTTTCACGAGTCCCTATGTCCGCACAAAATGTCAGAAAAAAATATTAAGCTTGGTAACAAGACAGATCCTACTTACGATTGGACTCGGCCGAAAAGGAAAAATAGATGTACCTATTTTGATGCTCCGATTGCGAATAAGGCCATGTAAAATACACGAAAAGATCATTTTCAAGGTCGATTTTTTCATCGGTTTTTTTTTGTTATTCAGAAAATATTTAACATGTAAAGTAAGAAAGAACCACCATGTTCTCCCACTCACCCCCTTTGAATGCCACCTTTGTATCTCTCGGGGTGGGTTGAAAGGTGTAAAATTGAAGAAGCGCTACTAGAGAGAGCGTAGGGGAATTTCTACTCACCCTCACCCCTTTTTTCCAGTGTCACCCATTCAACAAAAGCGCATCCTCCTAGAATGCCCTTTTTTCTGCCCTTCGGGTTGAAGAAAGACTACTGAAAAAGGGGTAAGAATGTGATCCTAATCAACTCCACCTTTTTCCAGTAAGCTCCTTTGAGAAACACGCCACGCCTCTGGCCTCTAGAGTGCATCTTTTCGCATTTCCAATTAATGAACGTAGTCTTTTCAAGTTTTGACTTCAAAAATAAACCGTGTGGGTATTTATACGGCCAAAATTTGCAATCAGTGCATCAAAAGATATCGCTATACGGTATTTCAAAAATATCGGAGATATGAGTTTTCCTAAGTCGAGGTCGGCGCAAACTGGAATATCTAGACAAAGCTCTTAATGTAAATAAATCTTGTCTTTCGAAATCCATTCTTGTAAATCTTGTTATATTTCAAGTTTATTTGATGCCAACTTTCATAGTACACAAAAAAAATAAATACACAAATGTACTTAGGATTTGAAGGAAAAACCAAAGGATTTTTTTCACGTCCAACTGAAGAAGCTGAGTGACTATTTTTCATTATCTATTTCTCCGATTTACTAATTATACATGATTTTTATGGATCACCATTGGAAATAATTATTTATTTTTTGATTTGCTATTGACTTTAATTTTAATATTTTTAAATTACCATTTACCTTTACTTTAGTTTTTACAAACTACTATTCCACTTTGAAAATCCACAAAATTCCACATTTCTGGAAATCATACAGTTTTACAGGCAAAAGTTGTCCCTGTTTAAACGATCTACAGAAAGCTGCTGCATCATTTTTCAATATTTTGCACCGATTACAAAGTATTTGCGAATATGGGGCATTATTTCTTAAGTGTGCCCACTCAAGAAATTGAAGTTGCCCGATCTAAGTTAAACCTTGGCTAAGTGTTGTCTCACTAGACGGTAGTCTTTGGGGTAAATGTTGTGTTATTTTGATCAATATTTACCGACGGAAAGAGGGTGGAAATTTTGCGATTCGCGTGCATATCGTCTATTTGGGGCCGTTCACATATTATGTAACGCAATTTTCAACCAATTTTCGACCCCCCTTCCCCGGTTGTAACGCAACGTAACAAAACGTACACCCCCCCTCCCCTCGTAACGTAACAAATCTTGATTTTGCTATTTTACAGCATTTCAGA
>JAUMHM010007377.1:0-17880 GCA_032362435.1 Melikaiella ostensackeni
GACTGTCAAGAAAGTTATTGGATGAAAAGAAAGTAAAAGAATATTCCCTTGTATTGATCTTTTTTAAAATGTACGTACTTATGTAAAATGTATAAAATGTACTTATTTGAACCTATTGCAAGTTAATGGCAATTTTCGGAATAATTAATATTGCGTTTGTACAAACGTTACGCGTATCTCGAATTTTTTATTGAAAGACATGCGTAAATAACGATTAAGGGATAGCTCACCTCTTTGTTCTGGTGGTTAGTTGTTTAGTCACTAATCTGGCATCGCAAAATACCCTTAATTCATTTTTTTCTGATTTAATGAATATTTCAATTTTTCGCATGCGTATTTTTTCACTAAAGGTAGTTTATAATATGAATAATGTTAAGTTTGTGTGAATATTAATGTCAACATAATAATGTTGATAAGTGGTTGGTAACAAAGAAGTTATCAGTTCAGCAGTTTTTGAGTTAAGACTAATGTATAGCAAGTTTGTCAAGCAAAATATAATGAAAAAGTATTGCTCTAATTATAAATATTTTTGTTCGACGAAAAAAGTTGAAGGGCGTAGTTTCACCCTTTGAATATGATAAAGGGTCGATATTAAAAAAACATGTTGCTTATTTTTTAGTCCTTTACAACATATTCAAAAACAGAACAAAATCGGAGCCGGCCACCTGAAAAACATTTCTTGGAAGTAACGTGGGCAACATATTTCTGAAAATACTTATTGAAAAGGTTATTGGAAAAACTAAGGAAGGGATCTAAGAAGTGCAATGTGGATTTATGCCAAATAGATCATAAGCGGATCAGATCTAGCTTGAGACAGATTATAGAAAAAAGTTTGAGAGTAAACAAAAGGGTAATCTGTGCATTCATTGATCTAGAGAAAGCTTTTTGTAAGGTAGATAAAACTAAACTTTGGGAAGTAATGAGGAGTATGAAGTGAATAGTTTATTTATAGAAGCAATAAGAGTAACACATAATGGTAGTACAGCGCGTGTAAGAGTAGATGGACAACTGAGGGATTGCTTTGATATTAAGCAGGGCGTTAGGCAAGGCTGTGTTATGTTCTCCTGGATGTTCAATATATACAGGGACAAATGTCTGAGGAGAGCCTTCTCAGAGGAAAAGGATATTGATCTCGGAACAGTGAACGTGCGTGGACTGGCGTTTGCAGATGATAAGATTGTTACAGCAAAGTCATTCGATAAATTTTGGAGAATGTTGAGCAGGCTGGATATCAACATGCAGAGTATGGGTCTTGAGCTTAACATGAATAAAACAAAAATTATTGCGTTTGAAAGAAGGGGTGAGAAAACAAAATGGAACATTGCTGTTATTGAAAACTATGACGCGTTTGATGTAATAAGCGACGGATAGGGATGATTGTCGAGTGCATAGCAGGTCAAGCTACTAAACAGTAAATATCAATCTTCAAAGTGATGGATAATTGGTGAATTGAAATAAATATGAAACGCGATAATTAGGAAGATTTGATGTGATCAACCGAATGTACCCTAATAAACACCAGTATAAGTCATTTGGAAGATTTTGTCATAGACGACTTCTTATAAGCAGCGAGAGGACGTTCAAGGCATTATTTTAATCAAGAATTGAAGAGTTTTTATATTAGGATGGCATAGATATATTCTTAGGAAGTAATTGATTTTGCGAATTCAAATTTTTAAATTAGCAATAAAAGAAAAAGGAATTATATTGAATAAGAGGAGATAATTTATATCCTCTCCCGTAAGTTCAGAGAAGACTCTCAAGAAAAGAGATCCTGCTAAATAAATTTGTTTCTAAAGAAATTCGATAAAAATATTTTTTTGAATAATTTCAAAACCTTTCAATATGATTCTCTTAATTATTCCATGCTGGAAATTCGTATGTGTTTGCTTTCACTTATTTATATTTCCATGCGCAATCATCTGTTGATGAATACTTCCGTTTTTCACGTGATACAGTAACTTTGCTTGCCTAATGATGCTAAAATTTTATATCGTGGTTACACTGAAACCTCCATTTAACGGCTCTGCATTTAACGCTTCCCTGGAATTTCGGCCGGTTGCATTCGTTGATCAGGGGGTCCGACAGGCAGGTGAAGAGGCGCAGCAAGCTCAGCGCAGTTACTCAGCACCGTAGCCACAAAGCGGGCAGTGCCCTGAGCGGATAATCTCGTCAGTTCGCTTCAGTTCGATTTCAGTGTTTCGGTTATGCATTTCTGTCGTTATGCGTTTTTGTGGTTATGTGTTTTTGTCGAAGAAAAACAAGAGGAAGCGTCTATCGTCCGAAGATCAGTATGAGCTTGTAGGCAAAGTGAAATCAGGTTCCTCAAAAATGTTTATTGTACAGAAATATGGTGTCACTAAGAAAACGTACAAGAACTTCATAGTTCGCGAATCTCATTTAAGAAATGAGATTAAAATTTATGAACATGTGAAGAAGAAATCGTCGAAAACGAGCAATAATATGGTGTTGGATGCTGCTGTGGTAGAATGGTTTAAACAAGTGAGAGAAGAGGTGATTCAATATCCGGGCCGATCATTGAAGGGAAAGCTCTCATTTTAAACGAAAAGCTGAATGGTGCGAACTCGAACATTTTTCAAAAACAACAATTATTATGACCCATGCTAAAATTTTTATTTTATTAAATTTCATTCATACTTTGTAGAAGAAATATGTATGTATGTAAGTGGATTATTTAAAGGTCGCAACCAGTGCTCCCAACGCGTACTGCTTTTTGCGCGTTGTTCAAAACGCTAAAAAATAGATGTTTTTTCTGTTTATTATCAATGATGGCTTTTTTAACTTTTAGAATTTTAATTTAGACCAAAATTGGAAATAATTAAATCACTATTCTGTAAATAAAAAATATATTTCATTTATTCATCATATTTATAATGTATAAATTATTATAGTTTCATAATATATTATGTAATGTACATTCATAAAATATAATATAATATTTTCAATTTATCTCTTTAGTGAAGTATATTTTTCATTTACAGAACAATGATTTAATTATTTTTAATTTTTCTCAGAATTAATTAATTTTGGCCTCATAGGTAAATCTGTAAGTTAAAAAGCCATTATTTATAATAATAATAAAAATATTTTGTAGCGTTTCAAACAGCACGCGAAATGCATCCAATCAGATGCTATGCGCGGCGCATACGCAGTACCGCGTGGAGCCTGAGTTGGAAGCACTGGTTCATACGGCCTTGACTATTTATATCATACAAATTCTTGAAAGAGTTTCACGGCCATTGCAAGCCATGCCCTAGTCCGGCGGTATATAGAGGCTCCATTGTATGTCATCTTTACCTATCTGTCCTTATATTGCACCTCTATTCTTGATATTTTTTAACGTTGAATATAAATCAGCTGATAATCATTTAGGCTAATATCATTGTGTACAAGATGTATTTCGCTGGGATCCCACTAGTAGTCTCATTTTAGTTCCACTCGAGACTTTTTTGTTATGAGTCTTATTTTTATACCTGAAATCAGCCCTGAAATGATTTCTTCTTTTTACACTGCATTATTAGAAGTAAAAATGTGACGAATAAGGCTAAAATCGCAATATATAATTCTGTGCTTGCACCCACTGTGCTGTAGCAAGACTTGGGTGTATCAAGAATTAGATATGAGTAAAGTGAACGCGGTTAGCATGTAATTGCTGCGGAATATATGCGGTGAAACGCTAATGGACAAAGTCAGTAATGAGTGGGTTCTCAAAGAATGTGCTGTAGAAGAAACGTTGATTGACGCGAGTGAAAGAGATTTGTTGAAATAGTTTAGTCATGTTGAGGGAATGAATGAAGGACGTTTAACGGAGGAAGTGTGTTTAGAGAAAGTGAAGGTTGGCCTACCCAGAGGTCGATCGATGTGGTTGGGGTAAGGAGTATGAATCTTTTCATGGATTTGGCAGTCAGAGTGTTTATGTGTGAAACGTGTTGTATGATGTCTCTGTGAAGCGCTTCACCTGGGGTGATTACCAGAGAGATTGATCAGCAACCCATGTCGAAGCGGTGTTGTAGAAACAGTGTGTCATTTCAATGAGCAACACGTGACTTTCAGATTGATCTAAAATCTGTCCCTTCTCCTACACTTCCCTTAATTATTCCTACCATATAAATTCCTTGATCCCCGGTAGTATAATGAGGCTAGAACCGAACGAGTTACGCTCGCCCCGGAAGGGATTTGGCTTGATGGAATGATGTTAAAAATGACGATAATAATATTAATAATAATAAAATGTTGTTATCTGTCTCACCAGGTCCTTCTTCTTGTTCGATCGCATAAATCTTGCCATTATAGTATACTCCAACAAGTTGTCCATCCCGGTACGCTAGTCGAGGAGGTATCGGCAGATTAGGGATCATACGAGGAAGTTGGACATGCAGATGTCGACTTGGCCGCATCGGCATTGGTCTTGATTCTGGAAGCGCGAATATAGAAATTTCTCATTAACTAATTTTTTTAACAAGCCCAAGAAATTCTTGTTTGTCCAAAATAAAGAGGCCCAAAATGTGATCGAAAACTCAACAAGTATTAGTACGTGACTCAAGGAACACGAAGACTTCGTTCGGCTGCTGCTCCAGTCGCACAGTGGGACAAAACGACGAAAAAATGTTTGAAACACAATTTCGGCTACGATTTCCGACCATTTTTAAATTAAAAAAAAATTGAAGCCACATGTCTGGATTCCAATGTATTTTATGACAATAATGGTAACACATGGTATTGAAAAAAGGTGAAAAATATGAACCATGTCAAAAATTCTCTCTATATATTTATAACAAGAGATATTATAGTAATTAATAAGACCCTTTTTTCGGTAAATTCATAATTACACAGTAAAAGATGGAACACGTACAGTTAGAGTAACATATGTTTCAACTATTCCAAAGTGAAATGCGAATTTCAATTATATATTTGTATATGATTTACGAAAAACCAATTTCTCAATATAGTTGATACCTGGACGTAAGATATTTTAATATATATTATGGATTTGGTATTTTATTATTTTCTACTTACGAACATAATTAAGAAATATCATTAAAGCGACAAGCAGAGTGTAAACGAAAATCCTCATTTTGCTAGAGAAAGGGAACTGATCTTTAAATAAGTTATCCAGCTGCTACTGATAAGCTGTTAAATATATTTTACTTGTATGTATGTGTGCTAGCCATTATCTCTTTATTGACAAAAAAGGAATAAATACTTTGTCGCGGTGGAATTAGGTAAAGACAATAAAGCGATACGTAAAGCGAAGTTTTATTATCGCTTTCAATTAGAAACTCCAAAAAAATTGTACAATTTTAAAAGCATCAATAACTGCTAGTAGCTTTGTTAAAGGAATACATGAGAATTTATTTCAATTATTTCAAATTTTTTAAACTTAATGCGACTGATATAATCCCGATCCAATTTCACTTAAGGGCGATGGAAACAGGCCCTAACCTCAAAATTGAATTGCCTTATTTTATTGCATAAATATCAGAATCTTATCCTAGTAGTTCGTTCAATTAGTTAATCATATTTATTCCTTTCGTTCTCTTAGATCAATATTTAGATGTTTATATCAAACAATTTCGATTTAAAATTAAAAAAAGATAAAAATTTTCTAATTCTCTTTTTAAGCACACATATTCTTTATATTTGAAACCGAAATGAAAAATAAACTCTGAGTACCTGTAATTTACATTTCTTCCCGCAGCTTTTGTCAATACATTTGTCGCATAACTGTTTGTTATAAAGTTTTGCAAATACGCTACACTTATCTGTCCACCCTGCAGTTTTGCGAATAATATCGATATCAGCTTCAATTTTCGAACATATTTCCGATTGATTTCGGAAGAAAGTAAATATCAAACAAGATTCTGCCTTATTTACTTTTGACATTTTCAATCGATCAGGTATTCTTATCTGAATTACGTCACTCAAAACAATTACATTTTTGTATTGAATTCTTTAATAATGTTTGTACACGTTGCGTTGTCACATGAGATAACAAAATTACTAATTTTTCACTTATCACGGCAGCCAAAGGTACCGGGCACTCGCCTCGACGCAACATAACTTAAACCTCGCCCTCCAGCTTTAAGAGCGTTGCGTCTTGGCATTGAGGTCCTCTTCCAGCTCCTCAGAGCCTGGGAGAAACCAGCAGTGCATGCGACGGCGGACGAAATCCTTTTCCCCTTACGGATATTTTGGGGCCTTTGGATTGCTCGTCATATGAACGAGAATCTTCAGTCTCACCCAAACTCTAAGAAATTATCGGGTCCAAGGAGTGCTCGGCTTTAGTTGGAATTCCTTTTTCATCATGGAATCCTACCCTCGGTGGTCTTCTCGCAATTGCTTGCTTTTTCTGGGTCCCTCAGATTCTCCTTCTTCTTCTTAGGCTTCTTCTCCGTCTTGCTCTGCTTCAAGCCCGTCGGTTTCACCTTCGGATCGCCCCCTTGGCTCCATCTGGGTCTACCAACAAATGACCTCAGGGGCACCCCATCTACGAACTACACATTCCTCAAAAGCCCTCTGTAGGTTAGCACCATTGGCCTGTCTTAACGGTATACACTCAATCAACTCTGTAAACATATCCTGAAATGTAAGTAGATACCGATAATGAGCACGACGAGGCTCACTGCATTGGCATTTCCCGAGCGTTTTTGTCCCATCAAAAATACCAGGGTTCATCGGTTGGAGATTAAAGCTAGCTTTAATAGCTCGGAAGACTTTTGCTGCTCTTGCCCTCAATTAAATCTGCGACTTTTCTTTAGCAGGCGCAATAGAGGTTCAGCCATAGCAGCGAAGTCTTTAATAAGCCTTCGATACTACGAGACCATTCACGAAAATCGCTTCAGCTTCTTAAACGTGTTTGAAACTGGGTAATTAGTCACATGCTCAACCTTTTCTGTGTCAGCATGGAAATCTGCTTGATTAACAATATAACCCAGCTATTCAACCCCCTCACAAGAGCACTCATTCTTTGGCCAGTTGATGGTAAGACCAGCATTGACTAACACATCCTGAACTCGTCCAAGCCAATGCATATGTTAAGTCACGATGATTATATCATCAAGATATGAAAAGACATAGAGTCTGAATTCAAACATGATTAGCCTATCTAGAAGACGTTGAAATTTAACCGGATAATTTGACGAACCGAAGGGCAGCTGGACCTACTGATATAAGCCTTTTCCGGCAATAGCAAAAGCAGTACACTCCTTGCTTTCATTGGACAAAGAAATCTGGTGAAAGGCTTGACTGAGGTCGATATCTGAAATATACTAACCAAATGGAGTTTGTCGAAGATTTCGCTCATATTTCGCATCAGGTGAGCATCCTTTTGCGCAATTTCGTTAAACCTCCGAAAATCGATACATATTTTAAGGTTGCTATCACGTTCTTAGCCATCACAACAGGATTGCACCACTCACTATCCGAGGATTTTATTAATGTTTCCTTCTCTAACTCCACTGCTGATTCCCTTAGATCCCACAAAAATTTCGGCGAATACCTACGGTAATTCTGTTTAATATGAGGGTAACCTTGGTCGTCTATTACGTGTGCTGCTAAGTTAGTTGCGGGCAACTTATTTGAAACGGGAGGAATTTTTTCGACCAGAAGTTTCTCTAATAACTCCAGTTGAAATGGTTGTACTGTCTTCAGACTAACACATGTCACTGAGGATTGTAATGAATCTTTAGAAACACGACAATAACACGGTAATGAACCCAAACTGACTTGACTAATTATATTGCTTGGTGCCGGCACATTATCTAAACTTACTATATCTACGTTAATTTTCTGTTGTGATGATTTATTCAAAGTACTAATTTCTATTCTCAGACAGGAAGTCAGACCCAAATTCCGAAGATCACTTGGCTTTTTTAGCCCTAAATCTAAACATATTCTTTCACGCTCATACGGGTGTCAAAACCCTTCTTCTATTCTCCATATACTTTTTCTATACTTAACTTCAAAATCAAAAATCTCTGCAAAATCATGTCCTAAAATAACCTCGCAATCAAAATTCCGGGCAAAATGAACTCGCATGCATTGTTCATAACCTCTGAATGTAACTAACAAAGTCAGGAACAAAAAGGCCTCTCAACTTATCGCCATCTATGCTTACTTTGTTGTGCAGTTTCTATCTCTAAACAAAGTACAGATCTTTTCTTTAATCTCATTGTGACTGCAACTGTGAATCGGGATTCTTCTGAATGAGGAGGTAGACTGGATCCGCAAATCATCCATCCATAATGATTTTCTGGTCTGGGCCAAGAGCTTCCACAACAGCTCATGGTAGTCACATCGCATTTACTACATACACGACAAAAATTTTTTTTGTCTGATTACATTTCCTGAACAAATGTCTGTCTTCACTACGATTCGAACAACCAGGTTTTCCTGGAATTTCCACTATGTATTTGTTGTAGCAGAGGATGGGAGCTGGGGTAGAGGATTAGTAGTGTTTGGTAGAAACTGCACAAACATGGCAGTCTATAAACTGAACAGAATGACACGAATCCTTGAGCTGACATTGCAAACAACTTTGAATGTTTTTTTGGATATTTAACTTCATATGCTCCAATAACTTTTTGATGAATTTGATTATACGACTTTGTGACGCCTCTATGTTCTTCTAATGCTGAGGAATGAGCTTCTTCTATCAACTGTGATCTTCGTTGCTTTGTAGTATACTGTGTTTTCCCATCACAGACTATTTTTTGCTTGAGCTTGTTTCAAACTGAATTTATCCTGTGAGTCTGATTCCTTAGGAACTATCCAGGCGGGAGTATTATATGGTGATTGTGAGGGTTTTATTATAGCGTTTTCTAATAATTCGTCAACCTGTCTTGTGATTTCTCCTTTGTGAACAGGAGAAAGTGCTACTGTCGTGAAAAGATTGTTCAATCATCTATGGTTGGACTTTAATGTTGTAACATGTTATTGGCTTCAAGGGGTTCTCCTGGAATTTGAAATCGGTCTGCGTGGTCAATTATCAATCTTTCTTTGAGTTTGTATTCGTCTTGATTTAGATGGTCTAAACGCAGGAGTTTTTTTATATATTCTGCTCCATCTTAACTGATAATATTGCAGAATTCGCATGGATTGTAAAAAACTTATCTGTTTTTAGACAATTAATAAGTATTTTATTAGATATATCGTCGTCATCTTCAGAGTTACTAAATTCCTTGGTTCTATTAAAGTTTAATTCTTCAAATCCCTCTAGCTTGAGGGCACGTCTAACAAGAGTCACGTGACTGAACTAATGCTCGATTTCTAATCTTTATTTCTGGAACAATTTACTCTTTCTGTAAATGAAATTTCGCTTTGAAACTTTTGGAAATGCAAAAAGAAGCAGTGACTTACGTCTGTATACATCATTGGGGTGAAAATTAAAAAAAAAAATTCTCGGAGAAATTGAAACTGGAGCGACGACAGAATTTTCTTCACAAACAACTTATATTTACACAAAATGAGCTATCGAGTTGAAATTTTTGGAAACTGTCATAAACCGCACTAAGAAACGTTTTTATGGTCCTAATTATTTGCACTTGAAAAAAAAATTTTGATGAAAAACTAAATTTGAGGAATTACCGACCATGCGACTGCCTATATAATGAAGTTCACGATGACAGTAAGAGTAAGTGACATTTCTCGGGCTAACATAAGGATCCAAATCGATCCTAACCGCAAAAAAAACTCGGTTGCGAGAATGGAATGCTGTTCACGGTTTCTACAGCACGGTCGGTAATTCTTCAAATTTAGTTTTTCATTAAAATTTATTTTTCAAGTGCAAATAATTAGGACCATGAAAACGTTCCTTAGTGCCGTTTATCGGATTTCCGAAAATTTCAACTCGATTTCTCATTTCGTGTGGATATAAGTCGTTTGAAAAAAAATTCCTACGTTGCTCGTTTCAATTTCTTCGAAAAAATGCCAAATGATGTATACAAACGTAAGTTACTATTTCCTCTTGCATTTCCCAAAGTTTCAGAGCGATATTTTATTTACAAAAAGAGTAAATCGTTCCAAAAATAAAGATGAAAAATCGAGGATTAGTTTGGTCACGTGACTCCAGTTAGACATGCTCTTAATCGTCGGGATTGATATTGTTACTGGTTAGTATTTGCGAATTTCAAATATGCTTTCCCTTCATAATTTCTGACCACTGTATCTCCTGCATAGATTCTGTTTCTCATTTACAAACGTGAAATATATCCTTCATTCGTGATGGTGCTTCCGATATGAACAAAAGATATTGCAACTGTTCCAGCTGGTATGGTAGTATTTGGTTTGATTCTGAACGATAATGATTGTTCTCTATTTCCAGGCATTTTGAAGCGTAATTTATTTTCATTTTCGCAAAAAAATTCAGAACCTAGTACTCCATCTTTGTCAATTGAGACTTCATTAGGGATGATGTTAAATATCTTTGAATATCCTAAAATATCTAATTGTAATTGTCCTAATGTGTAGAACGTTAAATTGTTAATTCCTGTAAGTTTCAGCACGATTTCTTCATCTACTGGATTCTTGAATTCTATTGCATTCAATTGAATTGAGGTTCGACCTACACCGGTATCAATCATCATACGTACCGGGTTTTCAAAGCCTTCGGTCAATATTATGATCGATGAGATTTTAATGGGATTGAATACATTTATTTTGATATTCAGTTTCCCTGGTGCTGTGGTTCTGGGGATCACTGTTGATTTTCAAATCGTAATTCGCAACTTTCTATCATACGCCCAGTTTTCTTGGAATAATTATAGATGATTTCTGAATTAGGGGGTATTCTTGATCATTTCTACTCTATTGATTTTCATTTTCAAATATTCTTAAAAAGTTGTTGTCATTATCATAGTTGAGATTTCTTGAGAAATTGTTACTATTATTATTATATTATTGTTATAATTGAGGTGCCTTGAGAAGTTGTTGCCATTATTATAGTTAGGTCTTCTTGGAAGGTTGTTATTATTGTTGTAATTGGGGTTCCTTGAGAAGTTGCTATTATTACTGCAGTTGGACATTTTTGAGAGACTGTTGTTGTAATTGTTATTCCATTGTCGTTGTTGGTTTCGGTCACTGAACATTTGTGATTGTTTATTGTTAACTGCTACTTGAGCTTTTTCTGAAAGGAAACATTTTTTAGTTACGTGACCTGATTTCCTACAAATTAAACATAGTTCTCTTGACACATGGGCCCTATTAGGTTTATCTGTTGCATTGTTATTTAAGTTATTGGTTCTCGAATTTTCCTTCCTCAATGAGGACCAAGTCGTTAGTTTTATTTCGACGTCTATGATGTCATTCATTACTTCGCTAATAGTTGGCTTTTTTCACGATAATTTCTAATCCAGGACGTAAAACGCGAATAAAACATTGGATTACGTCTCTTTCTGGACTTGTTTTTAACGTGTTGTCCAACTGTCCGCTATTATTCAATCTGTGAGCGTCTTCGATTTTGTCAGCAACTTCTTTTATTCTTGCGGCATAGAAGGGGACATTTTCATTTGCCCACATGTACAAATTCTCTAATTCACCTCATAATTGATAAACGCTTTCAGCGAGGGCATATACCGTTTTTAATTTTTAAATTAATTCTTCGATAATCGCGTAGGTGGAGACATGAATGCACCTTCGCGCTTCATCCGATGAATTTCCTTTTAATAATTGTGCCAGGTTTCCTTGAGCGGGAACTGTTGGCAACATTGCCTTTGCTTCGAGGCAACCCACAATAAAGTGGGATAAAGGGATGTTATTTCCATCAAACATAGGGACTACTTCTAAAGCATCTCCCAATGATAATTGTTGGATATTATTTCTTCGTTCATTATAAGGACAGCGTTTTCTCTGACATTATTACATTTATCTTGATTTAATTGTTCGGTTTCGCTGTTGTTGTCGCTATCGTCGTTGCTAATAACAGATAAGTTCGTAAGGAAATTTCTTTTTCTGTAGATTATCGTTTCATCTATTTGAGTATTTATTGTACTGCTTAACAAATTTGAATCCTTGATGTCAAGGCAGGTATTTTCATTTAGTTAGGTTTTGGTTCGAGGATCACGTAATGATGCATGAATCGTATCTAAAAGAGTTGCAGCCGCTATCAGAAAAACTGCTTGTTCCAGAGATTTCGCAAAAAAAGTTACTTTCAGAAGTTAAAGTTTTTTCTCAAAAAAAATTTTGTAACGAAGGGGTGGTATCTATGCTATTTTCTACCAGAGGTGAATTTTTATTTATTATTCATTATTATTGTTTCTTTGAATAATTTTTTTTTCAATTTTTATTTATTGTTATTTATTATTTATTTTAATATTATTTTATATTATTTTATATTATTATTTTTTATCCATTTATTATTTTTCATATTATTTATATAATTTCATTTATTTTATTATTTTTTAAAATAAATTATTATTTGTTATTATATATCATTATTTATTTATTTTTTCTAATTTTTTTCTTGTGGTTGTCGTTACTTTGCTCATTCGTTGTTAGGATGTTTCTCGCCGGTTTTATAGGTCCCGTTCGGTTTTGTTGTACTGTTTTTGCGAGTTTACTATTTTCTTTCATTTTGCTTTGTGTGAGAGGAGTTTCTTCACTTTGAGGTTTCTCTAGGTCAGTGGGTTTGTTGTCCGACATGTGTCATCATAATTTATATGTCAAGAAATGTTCTCACAGGGACTGAATAAGGGTTTCGATGGCAAATATTCAATTCAACAAGTTGGAAGGGGTAGGGAAGGATATAGAATGCTCAAGATGTTTGGTTGCAAAAAAAATGTTTCAGTGCCAGAATATTCACATAAATACATGAGAAAACGAGAAGTATTCATATTCGCAATATCGTAAATGTCATGTGAAAAAATGTTTCAATACATACAACAACACAAAAATATATCAATGCAATTGTAAAATGAACACAAAAATGTGATATACACATAAATGCGATCATGAAACGTAATGTCAAAATGAAATTGGATGAGAATCATTCCATGGAAATTCTTGATTGCTATAAATTGGACTTACCGGCTCTCCGTGCATATTCATTTCAGAAAATTGACAATATTTACAAAACTGATACTTGGATTTGCAAATATTTGCTTAGGTATCAATAATTATTCATTTATGGTTCAAATGTTTACTTTAACTTTCAAATAATTATTAACTTTGTTTAAATGTGTACTGACTTTTCTTTGGTTTTCCGTCCGATGCACCAGAAAGAGGGTATGTTGCGTTCAACATTACATCTCCGCTTTTATCCTAAAAAATCCTATATATTTATTGAAATTGTTAATAATTACCAGAAAGCGGACGAGCCCAGTCTAAAGTTGCACACCAAGTCTAGTTCGGCTCCCTCGTTGCGGAAAACCGCCGCATGAGAGGAAGTGGTGGGAGAGCGCGCGCGATGTCAGTGACTGTGATTAGCGGACAGAAGTGAGTAGAAGGAGAAGGAAATAGAGCGACAAATAATACCTTGTCATTATCAGTGCAAATGAAATAAAATGGTCTCATGAAATTTTACAGTCTTATAGGCTCTTAATTTGTCTTGTTGTCTATGTGTTATTTTTGCGATATCGCTTGCGAATTATTTTCTAGAGCAAATTGAGCCATGCCATCGGATCAGGCGCGTTTTTTCTAATAAAAACCAGTGAAATAAAGGAACTTTGGTCTCACGGCTCAACGCATTGGAGGAGAATTGCATGTGATTTCAGACACAGCATCTGGAATTGATGAAAGTTCGTGATAGAAAGAGAGACAAATGCTTATTCCACAAGCGATTGTTATGGGATCACTGAAAAAGCCTTCCTCAACGCAAAAGGACAGTTCACATATAAACTGGACAAATTCTTTAAAGAGCGAGTCTCCAGGCTCGTGAATGATTCAATGTTACAGGTTAAGGGTGCTGCTTTGTCATATTGGTCGTTGCCAAAGACAGAATTTCCTAAATTCTCTCGAAATCTCACTGAGTGGGCCAACTTCAAGGACTTATTTACATAGTGAGTTGACCAGAATACTTAAATATCTTCAGTATAAAAGCTTTAATCTCTCGAATCCTGCCTCTCTGTTGAAGCTGCTCATCGTCAAAAGAGGCTGAGGTATTTCTGCGCTTCCGTATTTTCTCCTGTTACACTCTTAAGTCATTAGAAAAGGGTAGAGCCTTACGCGCTTTCGCGGCTCATGCTTCCATACATGTCCTGTGCCAGTTTAGCTGCCGAAAGAGGCTGCACTCAGCTCTGTGTAGTGTCTTATCGCAAAGTATTTCAATTTTCGACAGTCTTCTATGGCCATTCAGTTTTTATTGTTACGTTCGTCTGGTGACTTGGTGCGTTCGGGTAATTACTGTCAGGCGTCATCGCCAACCCGTACTGTACTGCAATCGCATCGTATGCAGCTTATCCTTGCGATCAACCGTGTTATGCTGAGTCTCTTCACTTCAGTATTTCGATCTGATGTGTATAACAAGAATCATTTTGTCTGCGACAAAAGGTGGGCGGAATGTTACGCACAAGACTGAAAATTGGAAACAGTTCATTATTATTATCTCTAGAATGATTTATGTCTTCTGTCAGTTTGCGTTTGCCGGCAGCAAGCTACAGTCTCAATTTAATTCTAATGTAAGAATCCAGTCGATTTTGTTTTGATTGAGACTGCAACTCAGTTCGTAATTGTTACTGTTACTGGAATATGATGGTCTTATTAAGTTCACTCATTTCGTAAATTTTTATTTCTTTTGGACTTTGTGCGTTTTGATTTCGGTTCAATCAACGTACGAAACAGGTTGATTTAACAAAAACTTTTACTCCATCTAACCATGAAGGACGCTGCACAATTGGCATTATAAAATTCAACAAATTAGGTTGAGCTTCGTTTGTCACTGCCGTTTGTCGCTTGTAGTCGCATACAACCTCATCCACACTAGCTCTGCCGATCATTTTAGCACACACGAAATAATATATTTCGGTACAAGAGGCCGTACAAGCCGAGCATCAAACCGTGACTAGCTGCCTTCAATGTCATTATTGATCACCAAATCCTAATTGAATTGGAGTACGTGTTTGTATAAAGTGCGCAAGCGTTCTTCGCTTTTAGGATGCTTTCATCTAAATATTTTGGAAGATTCACCTAAAAAATTTTGTTCAGTTTAGGCGAAATTATCTTATTTTAGTTTTAGAGTATATTTTACTTTTCAAATTACCGGTCTCACCAGGTCCTTCTTTTTCTTCGATCGGACAAATATAGAGGTTACTTATAAATGAATTTTTCCAGCGAACCCCGAAAATTTTTCATTTGTTTGAAAGAAAGAGGCCCTGAGTGTAATCGTAAAGTCTATTAATATTAGTACGTAGCTCAAAGCACACGAAGATTTTGTTCAGCGCTCCCCAGTCGCACAGTGGGACAGAACAACGAAAAAATGTTCAAAGCACAGTTCCAGCCACAATTTTCAACCATCCTTCGAATATTTTTTTCAATTGAAGCTAACTAAATTCTCAAGAGGCGGTGGGATGGAATTAAGGCAATAAACGTTGCATAAAGTGAATTTTTATTGCCTCCTTCCAAATAAAAATTGTGAAAAAAAATTTCACTGCACCCTATTCAACACCCTAACAAATTTTTCAACTAGTCAAAACAGAGAGAATCAAGAAAACCCACTCAATTTAAGTCAATTTTTAGAAGAAAAGAATGGAAAATTAATGAAAACTCATTCTCAAATGTAAATAATCATACTATCATAATATCATTTTGCTTGTCCAAATCAGTTTTCAAATTTATAGATAAAGCTTTTTCTACAATGTGATGTATACATTTATAAAAGTAATTCACTACGCAAAATATTTTCCTTATATTGTTGATGAAATTTAATTTTTCTCTGGTACACTCGAACCCCCATATAAGCCCATCCGGCTTACGCCTTTCTAGAACTGCTAGCTGACTGCTGGCCGCAGCAGTTTCTCAGCTCTCGGGGCGAGAGACGGTATTCAACCAAGCGTGAAGGACCAGCAGCGTATAGATAAAGGCGCAGTGCGCGTGCACTCAGGTTCGAACTTACGTTCAGAGATTGCATTATATTAGGAAATGGTTCACACGTCGCCGACTGTTTACGTTTCGAGGGATCTGGTTTAGGCCCAAGGCCAGTGCGAAGCAACTCCCAGAACTGGGCTTATATTTGGGTTTGAGTGTATATTACATAACTATGTAAACGTTATCTCTGCTGTCTGTTATCTCCATGTATTCGAGAAACATACATTAGAGTATTATTAGAAGTCATATACATTGGAAAGAAGAGAATTGGGGAAAAGAATAAAACGAAACGAACAATTTAATCAAATAAGATAAATTTTTCTTCATAAATATGAAACATTCGCTTAATTTTCTCAATCAATTACATAAAGTCAAGCAATTCCGAATCTCTTCAAAAATAAGTGGTGCTAAAACTGTTAGAAATATCTGTCCTAATTGTTTGGGAACCCCTTTACATAGTTGAAGGATGAGTGATGATCGGGGGGTTAAGGTATCTGATATTTCAACTTGCTGGCTTCTATTGCAGAGCAGCTAACTTAATGAAGATATTTCCTCCCCCGAAAATTCCCTCAAATTTCAGGTTGGCTAGATAAAGTTCGTGATCCACAATTTCGAACGCCCCCGTCAAATCGAGTAGCGATTGGTGATTTGAAAGAATCCCATTATTGCTTATGTACAGCGAAAGCTGCTCATGGAATTTTTTTTGCCAGGATCATTGACAGCTAAGGGAGAATAATAATCGGACGTAGATACTTGTAGGAACTTGGGCTGTCGCATTTTGAAAGGGGGCGAGCAACACCCAATTTCCACGCTGTATGGCTCCCCCGGCTCTCTCTTCTGTCCTCAAACAGGAGTTCAGAATATTTACTAAGGCAGGCAGGCACGAGGCGACACAGAAAAGGATCGCGAAACTATTTATACCATCAGAGCCGGTGGCCATAGATTTGATTGACTTAACTGCTGCGTACACCTGATTAAGATTAACCTTGTTGAATTGAAAAGGTTCAACGGATGAAGTTTGCTTGGCAGGAGATTGATTTGTTCCAAGATTGATTCTATTGATAAAATTGTACATCCTGACCTCACGCTTGTACTTCAATGTTAAATATCTTCGAAAATCGTTTTAGAATTCGTTTGGTAGTTCTTTCATGTGTTGTAAGAAAAAGTTTTCCAAGGCTGAAGATGCACTTTCCAACTCCAGAAAAATGAAAATATTATCATTTGAAACAACGGAAAGAATTGAGGTACATCATTACATACATTTAGGTACAATCAATCGAATCATCTGAGCCAAGCAAGAAAAAAATGGTGGCTCAGCTTTCAAACTTCGCGCCGATTTCGCATACATAAAAGTAGATAGGCAGGGGGGGTTTCTGGATACAAATTCTTACACTACCGGCTTCGAGAACAATCTTAGCTGTAGTGGTTCGTGTCCGTGCTAAGCTTCTAGAATATTCTTAATGACGTCACAAAAATGATATTGCGCCATTGTGTGAGATATGAATTGCTTCAACAAGTTCGAAGATATTTTTTATTTCAATTTAGCATTTCAAGGTTATATTTTGATCTGTCATCGTATTTTCTACTACGTAATATAGCTTTTATGAAGAAAACAAGGATGATTTATTGCTACCTTTATTTATTTAATACGCAAAAGCTGCAGGTGTGCAAGTGTAATTTGATATAGAGAGGTACATATGTCATTCTGATTCACACAAAATTCCTACCTTACAGATTCCAAGAACATTCTTAGCTGTATTGGTTCATGTCCGTGCTAAGCTTCTAGAATATTCTTAATGACGTCACAAAAATGATATTGCGCAATTGTGTGAGATATGAATTGCG
>JAUMHM010007425.1:0-17874 GCA_032362435.1 Melikaiella ostensackeni
CGAATGACATACGGCGTAGGACGGTCAACATCTTACGCCAAGCCCAACTTCCCTCCTCAAACTTAACAAAAGAACAAAAAACACCAATTAAAGAACTCAATCAAAGTGAAGACATCATAATATTACCCGCATATAGAGGCAACAGAACAATAATAATAAATAAAGAAGACTACAACAACAAAATCATGAATCTTCTAACTGACGATATATATATAATAAACTCAAAAAAGACCTCACAAAAACCATAGTCAGCAAAACGAAAACCGTTCTAAAAGTCTCAAAACTAGACAACAAAACAATATCTAACTTAATACCTACTAATCCCATCTTCCCAAAACTTTACAGACTCCCGAAAATCCACAAAAACAATATTCCTCTCAGACCGATCGTCAGCGCAATAAACTCTCCAACTTACAATCTAGCACGCTTCCTCGCCAAAAAACTAAATTCTTTCACAGGAAATTCTATCACACACGTTCAAAACTCTTTTGACTATATTAAAGAGATACAACAAATTCACACTCAACCCCAAGACATCCCAGTAAGTTTCGACGTAGTATCTCTCTTTACGAAAGTACTAATCTCTGGTACAATCGACATTATTAAATCCTTTGCAAACTTTCCCTCCGGTCTCCTACCTTTGATAGAACACTGTCTCAATGATACTTACTTCTCTTTCAATAACTAATTCTACGAACACTCCTCAGGAGCAGCAATGGGATCTCCAATCTCACCTGTTATAACCAACATCTTCATGGAACATCTAGAAACTAACATCTTCAACCAATCTGAAGTTAAACTGGAATTTTGGTGCCGTTACGTTGACGACACTCTTGTCATCTGGAGACATGGACTAGATGAACTACACAAGTTTATCGATTTCATCAATCGGTTACACCCTAATATCCTGTTTACCATTGAGATTGAACAGAACGGAAAATGGCCCTTCTTGGGCGTACTACTTTACAAAAGATCTGATAACACATCAGGACATGAAGTTTACAGAAAACCCACCCATACAGACACCTACATGCCTCCTCCCACCACCATTCATCTCAAAAACAATCGGTCATCAACTTCCTTGTATACAGAGCTCTCTTCATAACAGAGAAAAATAACTTACAAAAGGAATTACAAAACGTTAAACAAACCCTAAAACAGAATGGTTACAAAAACAAAAACATTAATGAAGCTTTTGAAAAAATACACTCAAATAGAAAGAATTCTCAACAAAAACAACATGAAAACCATATTTAAAACATACAATATTTTTTCAAAAAAACATAGAGAAGCAATCGAAATATTGAAACACCCTAATAACATCAATAGGGACAATGGATATAATACCAACCTGATTTGGCTTTCCGTCCTCCCGGGTTTTTTGAAAAAGACTTAATTGGCCAATCAGTTTCGACCAGTCCCCACGGGGGGCGATCTGGCCAATCACAGGCATCGCAGGGAGTATATATAAGAACAACATAACCTGAAGCTCTAATTTCAGGTTAGCCATGAAGAAGTGAACTGCAATGTTCACGAAACGTCGGCAAGATTCGTATTGTTGCACACGATTGAAACCCAAAACTTCTCCTTTTACTATAATGAATCATCGTGAAAGCATTAAATCTATTACTTCATATCAATTATTTATCAGAAATATTTAGAAAGAATCGAATGCAGATCTCGGAAATATTCGGTAAGAAATGAAAACGATTGGATAACTTCGGAAAGAAATTTCTGTCCAAAATTTTCACCGGGGTTTCACTCTACAAGGGTAAGAATGATCAATTTAAATGTAATAATTATAGATCGATTAGCCTACTAAGTATCATGGGCAAAAATAATTACCAAAATACTTATTGGTAATGTTATGGGAATAACTCAAGAAAGGATTTGGGAAGCCCAGTGTGGATTTATGACAGAGAGATCATCTGCGGATCAGATATTCAGCTTAAAGCAGATCATGAAGAAAATTTGAGAGTAAACGAAAAAACTTTCCTGTGCATTTGTGGATCTGAGAAAAGCTTGCTATAATATGAATAGAACTGAATTTTGGGAAGTCCTAAAGGAGTATGGAGCGAATAGTTGGCTTCTAAAAGCAATAAAAGCAATATATCATGGTACTATAGTGAGTGTAAGAGTAACTGGACAGCTGAGCGATTGGTTTGATATTATGCAGGGAGTCGGCCGAGGCAACATGGACATATGACTAAGAATGGCTCTCTTCGACAAAGAAGGTGTTGATCTCTGGACAGTGAAAGTGCGTGTACTGGTGCTTGCAGGTGATAAGATTGTTACGGTGGAATCAGTCGATGACTTGCAGAGAATGATGAGCAGACTGGACGGAGAGAAATAGAGGGTCGAAGTTAGAGAGTCAAAATTGAGAGAGTCAGTCTAATTTTGTGGATGGTCGAAAGCGCCTTCCATAATTTTTTCGTCATAGTCAGAGAGACCCTCGTTTTATATTCGGCCTGACTGTTTATAGAGGTTTAGACTTACTGTCAGGATAATCAAGTTATCCTCCCGAAATGGTCAATATGATCATCTCGTTTCCACTGATTTCGACCATCCGTAGAGGATCAGATGAACCGTCGCACATAGTCAATCTTTGCGCGCCAATCGTGAGCGTGAAAATTGAAAGGTCATGTTGGCTGCGTATTGAACCCAAACTAATTTTTAATCAGCTCAATCTGCTTGTCGATATTTCGAGCAGGCGTGGGGCGTGAAGTGCATAAGAGAGAACATGGTGGAAAGTAGATGACGTTGTTTCAATTGTATTTTCAAGGTCAAATTTGATATTCAGAACAAAGGTGTCACTCAACGCTCAGCAACCAATGTGTTCTCACCGTGTCGTTTTTGACTGAGAACATCCTGAACATTTTATCATTCGTTGATGATATAGAAATAAAAGTAACGAGATGCGTGATGCGCATTTATATCGGTTTCTGAAGTTACTCCACTGTTTGAAATGTTGCGATTCAGTGAATTTTTAGCCAATTTACCGCTCTAATAGGCTTCCTAGCTATTAAATATAATAATGTCCATATTTTCATAAAATGTTGAATAGGAATTGTTCTATTTCACGCTGTGATATTTATTACATGCATTACTGCGATTTTCGGCTTCAGACATACGATGACTCTAATTTTTCAACGTCATACACAGACGACTGGTGTATCGTCACTCATGATAAAGATAACCAATTCAGCTGTCGCAGCGCACTAGTGAAAATTTTTAAACTTGCATTTAGTCAACTGGGTGGAAGTTTAACCTACCTTCGAAGTTTATGAAGATGTTTGTGGCCAGTACACTCAAACCGCGGTTTCAGTCTAGTGTCGGGGGTTGTCTTCAAATTGTTTTCGTCCCAAATCGGGAGGATCCAAACGTAAACAGTCAGGGCCGTGAAAACCATTTCCTAATATTATACAATCTCCAAACGTGAGTTCGAACCTGAGTACACGCGCACTGCGCCTTTATCTATACGCTAGTGGTGTTTCACGCTTGGTTAAACATCGTCTTCCGCCCTGCGCGCCGGAGAAACTGCAAAGACCAGCCATTCTAGGAAGGCCGAAACTGGGGGGACTAAAACGGCGGTTTGAGTGTATATTATTATAATTGTTCCACTTAATTTTATGATTTCCAGTCTCTTGTAAGAGAAAGAATGGAATGTCGCATGTATGTATACTATAGGTAGAAAAAAGACAACAGATATGGAAATAATAGGGTAATCGAATCGACCCTCTAAGATATGATCAAATAGATTATCTGCAAGATGATCAAGTCGACTATTCGCAATAATCGAGTCGACCCTTCATAATGATCAGGTCGGCCCTCCGAGATGATCGAGTCAACTCTCTTTGATGATTGATTTGAACCTCCCGCAACCCTCTAAAGATAGTTACTTCGAACATACAGAAGGCTCTCCTATAGTTGACCCCCAAATATAGATAGTCTGAAAATCTGGATGTTCAAAATGACATCCCATTTTTTTCCAAGTGGATACCAGCGTGAAGAGTATGGGTCATAAGATTAACGTGAATACAACAATAATTGTTATCTTTGAAATAAGGGGTGAGAAAACAGTATGCAACATTGCGTTAACCGAAGAAAGTTTAGAACAAGTTGATGATTTCGTATGTCTTGAAAGTTTATTTGCTGCTCACTAACCAAAAAAAAGATCATGATTCCATTTTGTCCGTCGTCGAAATCTCCCAAGTTGCCACGGTGAGTTTACCCCAACCTCTATCACCCGGCTTGCTGTTACTCCGTTTCACAATTACCTGCAACGTTTCTTACCCCTGATTTTTCTTGCGAACTTACAAAGTCAGAGGTGATTGAAAAATATGAAAAACCATGTTCTGTTACAAAAACAAGAAATAATTTATTCAAATATCTTCTAGTCTTCTTGATTTAATTTTAATGTATTTTTCTGTTTGAACTATACGTTTTTCTTTTGTATATGACTCACTTGCCGCTCGACAAATAGCTATGTCAACTTATTAAAAAACGTCGTATAAAAAATTGTATCTACCGTTTGAACTCATAAAATAACTCTTCACATGAATATAGTCAACAGAAGAATGATGTGTAAGCCTTCGACCTTATATAACGCTGTGGATATCTAATACAGTTACATCAGTTATTATTTTTAGAATTTTCATATTTTGATTGGATATTTTCTTCAAATTTACGAAGTCATCGTGAGAAAAGATTTCCATATCTTCGAATATCTTTTTTTGAATAAAAGTCATCTCGCCACGGCACTTTTTCAGCAATTATTTCCTCAATGAACGATTTTTAGATCATCCCATAAGATCTTTTGTCGGTTATTGTTATTATCAACGATTTTTTCACTGATCATATTATGGTTTTTGGGATAAATTGCCTAATGGTTTCACTGTTCATTGCAATTAATGGTTTGAAAGAGTCGAAACGACATCACAACGCCTAATGTTATTATTTCTACTGATTTTCAACTGAGACTTTGGAAAAACCCTTCTTTAAGTAAAGTCCTTCACGAAAATCCTCGTAGACTTCCTTCAAACTACTTCTGTTCAGAAAACCTATACAAGTCGGTTTGTGAACGTTTTACTACGATTCATTCGTTAATTCTAAAAGTTTATTGTGAACTTGTTGCAATTAAGGGTGAAATTTTACATTTCTTGTTAGAATTTTACCGTAAAAATGTAGTATCACCACGCAAATCAGTGAACATGAAAACACCATTGATGAACGTGGTTAATTTCAACCATAGTGCAATCTTTATATGTGTAATTTCACCACGTGAAACGCTGATATTTTCATGTCGTTTTTACTGTGATTTATGTGGTGATGTTCAGCCACTTTTTTACAGTGTTCATTTCAAATGGCAATCGACATATGAAAATCCTGCTAAAAATTGCTTTTTCTATTGAGAAGCAAAGTAGGAAAAATTTGCGAGGGATCCCACAAGGAAGTTTTGTATAAGTCTTCTGTACAGAAATTATTTAGATATTTTAGACAGGATTCGATATAGAATCCCATATGGGTTCCCATATGGGATCTACATGGGTTCTTAGCACAGTAAACCCCAGGAAGAAATTCTATCTCCAAATGGGATAAAAACGCTGCAGCACATTTATCTACTTAAAGATAAAATTTATCTAGCGAAAGATAAAATTCATGTGACTGAAGATAAAAATTTATCGGTTGAAAATATTCCGGTCATATGCGTGACCTCGTGTAATTTTCGGACACGATTAGCACGAGGAATTCCGCGAGGATTTTCAAATTTCTCTAGGAAATTCGTGAGTCAGGCACAGTCAGACCCAAATTCTGAACTGATGTACGATATTAATGTACAAATATTAACGGATAAAATTCAGAAAGACCGCCAAAAGGAGGAAGCGAATATTAATAAGGCTCTTCATTTTCTCGAAACAGAAAAAGTTCAACTTCATGAATATTCAAAAAAATGTTTGAATATATATACTTTTTATTAACTCCATTGATCTCATACAAGATTAAGCATAAACTTTCATAACTGAGGCTGCTAATTGCTTAGTGAAAACATATCACTTTATTCAAGGCTTTACGACTTAATTTCAAAAATTTTATAGAAGTGGAAAGCGTGACAAATGAAAAATTTGAATGAAAGAACGTGATTCTTTATCACTCTCAACTTTATTGAAACAATGAGAAGGCAATATTAACGAAGTTTGTAAGTAGACAGTGTCACCTCCACCAGACGTGATTTGCATTTTATCGCTTCTAAATGGGAAAAATAAGTATTATTTACACACCAATAACAACTATTGTACCTTATTTACTCACATTAAAGATAATCTTTCAAATGCGTGATGACTTAAGCCAGTCAAAGACGGGAACTGCTACTAATGAATAATAATCAATAAAATAAAATTTTGAGAAAAAAATCTCTTTCGCAAAGCTATTAATATTTGAAATTTTAGGGTTGTTTTTCGAAAAAATGTCAACATTTTCTTTAAACCTCTATAACCTCTGATGAGGTTTATTGTTGTCTTTTAAAATCCACCGGAAAATTAACGAAATGTCGAAAAATATCTAAATGGCGCCGGTTTTTCTGAAAATATTGAAAATCGATTTTCTCAAAAACCCGACCTTTTTATTTTTTGTCATATATTTGTTAAATTTGTACTACTATATAGAAGATATCATATAAGTTTTATGCGGTTCAACACATTTTTGTGGCGGCGAGAATTTTTTTCGAAAAATTGGATTTTTGCATTTTTCTTAGAAACGACAGATTCGACAAAATGCTCGGACAAAAGTTTGCTTATTCTAAAAAGTTCTCCAGAATAAAGTTCTAACTTATTTATGATATTTTGCATAGTTCACAATAAAAATTTAAAAATCAAATATTTCGAAACAAAAATTTTCCTCGCCACAAAATGATTTTGCCTGCATAAAACATACAAAATGTCCTCTTTATATAAGCACAAATTTTTAAAAAATATTGAATTCGGTTTAACTATTGAATTCGTCTTCATCTCCCCGGCTGAATTCTGAAAACATGAAAAGTTGATTTTATGGAAGACCCCGCTTTTTTATTTCATCCAATATTTACATTTACAGGAGAGTTTTTTCCTCAAAGTTCTCTAGTGATCCTTTGAAATTTGCGAAATCCCCTAAAATCTTTGAATTACTTGGAGGTTCTATAAAACCCCTTAGATCCGTCGAAATTCTTCTAAATATTTCAAAATATATGGAAATCCTTCACACTTCTTTGACGTTCCATGAAATATTTGAAATGTCTAAAGATTCTTCGCAATGTTTGAAAATAAAATCCTTTGAATTCTTTTAATTTCTTCATATCCCTTGAAATTTTTGAAATCTGCAGAAATTCTTCGAGATAAAATTTTATTTATTCCCTAATGTTCTCTAGCAGTTCGTTAATATTCCTTCAAATCTCTTAAAATTTTTGCTTTTGAATCACAAGGAATACATTGAAATTTTATTCTCTAAAATTTATTTCTCTCAACCTGCTCTTGATATTTTCATAAATCCTACTAAATTCTTTAAAATCCCTTGAAACTTGTTAAATGTCTTGAAATCCTTCAGAACCTTTCAACATAACTTTAAATTTTTCGAATTCTTCGAAATTTTTTTATTTTCTTTATATCTCTTGAAATCGCTGAAATCCTTTGAAATAGAATTTAATTTATTTCCTAAAGTTTCTCTAGAAACTCGGTGAAATCCCTCAAGATCCTTTGAAATCTTTGGAAATCGTAATATTTTATTAAAATAAGTAGAAATCTTTTTAGATCCCTTGTGATATAAATCAAATTAGGCTTATTCATCGAGGTTCTCTAAAATAACCGTTCAAATCCTTAGAAGTGTATCAAATTTCTTGGAATACATCAAACTTCCTTGAAACCTTCGGAATCGCTAGGAGTTCCCGAACCCTTTGCAAATCCTACGAAATTCTCTGAAACTCCTGAAAATTTTTTTAATGTTTTGAAAATTCTTTGGAATCTTGTAGAATAGCGTAAAATGTTTATAATGCTTTGAAATGTTTTTGATTCCTTGATATACCTTGGAATTGATGCAATTCCTTGAAATAGAATTTCAATTATTTCCTTAAGTTCTACAGACATTCGTTGGAATCCCTTAAAATCTCTCGAATTCTTTGTAAATCATAAAAACCTCTTAAGATAAGTAGAAATCATTTGAAATCTCTTGCATATAAATTGAGATGAACTCATTCATTGAAGTTCTTTAAAAAGCCATTCAGATCTCTAGAAATCTTTTAAATTCTTCTAGAAATCGCTTAAAATCTTTGGAAATGCTTCAAAATACGTGGAAATGTCTTGAAATTTTTTAATATTTTGAAATCCTTCGGAATCCCTTGAAACCCCTCTGAAATATCTGGATATTGTAAAAATCCACCAGCATAAGTATAAATCACTTAAGATCCTAAAATTAATATTGAAAACGAATATAATTAAACTTATACATTGAAGTTCTCTCAAAAAAGTTTAGATTCCTAGAAATCTTTGAAATCCCTTCAAATCCTTGGACATTTGATAAAATCCTTTCAATATTGTGAAATTCCTTGAAATATCTAAGAATCTCATGAAATCTTTGGATTCGCTAAGAATACCTTGAAATTTCAATTTATTTCAATTATTTTCCAAAGTTCGCTAGAAATGTTTAGAAATCTCTGGAAATCCTACAGAATTCTTTGGAATCCCTAGAAATTATTGAATACTCTTGAAATTATTTGGGACCTCTCAGAATCCTCAGATATGTTTTGAAAGCTTTAAAAACCTTTAAAATCCCTTGAATCTCTTGAAAACCGATGAAGTCCTTTAAAATTAGTTAAAATTCTTGGAAATCCCATACAATCCTTTCAAAAGCCTTAAAATGCGTGTCTCTCGAAATACGTTGAAGTCCTCTGACATGCCTTCAAAATCCTATGACTTGTTAGGAAATCTTTGAAATCATTTCGTATCTCATGAAATTTTTATAAAATCTTACGAAATCACTCAAAAACGGTGGAAAATTTCTGGAATTTCTTGAAACTCGTTGAAATTTATTGATGTTTACGAAATCTTTTCACTCTTCTAGAACACTATAAAATTTCTTGAAATAATTCAAACTGATACTGTTTTCACATATTATTCTGGTCTGAAGTATGTCATTTTCATTTTAACCTTTATTTATTATCAAACTGATACGTAAGGTGAATAAATAAATCCTTCGTTTGTGGCTTTTTTATTTTTTGCATCAATTCTTTCAATATTTTAAAATAACTTATTTTTATACTCATTTCCTTATAATGATTTTCTATAATGATTTTTCTAGAATCGTGAATAAGTTATAAGAAATTCATTATAGGAAAATCATTATAGATTGCATGGGATTGCACGAGATACTATAAGATTGCAGAGAGAGTGTACACTAGATTACAGGAGTAATTAACCCCTCGTTTGCTGTTTCTAAAAAGAATCAATTTAATCAGGAGCTGTAGAGTGTCTAATTTCAACCAAAAGTTCACTTTTCCCCCACTCTATGCTTTCCAAATTAATCGGAAATATTAGTTGAAGCCAATGGATTAACACACTTGGAGAGAAATTGGTCAAAACGTTATGATTAAGAGATGTCTTTCAGGTACTCAAGGGTATTTATTAAAATTATTATTATATACTTTTGAAGGATAGTGAACATGCTCTTTAATTCGGATTTAATTTTATATTTGTTACATCAAAAAGTACATTTTTTTACCTCACAAAATATAATTTCTGTTTTGAAGTCGGATTGGAATGTAAAAAAAAATTCTACTTCGGTTTCGATTCGATTTGAGTGCAGATCACAAACGATATTGTATTTAAATTTATATTTTGTCTCAATGGAAATTATTATATCCATTTCCGACATCTAGTTTCATTGTGGCGATCAAAATTACTCACGAGCAGGTGGCCATTTCCGGTAAACACCTAATTCTATAAGTCTCTCAGGTTCGGGTATATCTATTTCGGTAAAAACATAATCAAAGGTAATCATATGACCCTTCGTATCAAATATTGGATGAATCTTTCCGTTGTAGAACCACCCAAAGATAACCCCGTCTCTTTCGAAGAAAATTGTGTCTGGACCGAATGGATAAGCTTCATTATGATCAGCGAACCCCCTAAAAAAGTGCATCATATCATAGTCGTATACAATTGCCTTGATAGGAAATAACATCGGGTCTCTTGAAGCTGGACGTTTAAGCCCTTGCACAAATGGGGCACCTTTAAAACAAAATTAAATGAAATTAATTTAAATAATTGAATTATTTCCATTTTTAATTCGCATTTATGTGGAATCCGTTTCGTGAGAAACGAAATCACGATACGGTATTAAGTTAGGCCATGAAAGATCGCAAGGTATCGTTTGAATTTAAAATTAGGATAAAGAAGTGCAACATTTTCATATTAAACGCTTTAAATGACTTAAAAATGCTTCTAATTAATAAAAATCAATACTAATAATCTTCGAATCCATTCATTTATTCACTTTGACCACATTGAAGGTCACGAACTTACAGCAACGTCTTGAAAACTCTCTCTCTCTCTTCTCGGCTTCAAATTTAAACACTATTTAAAAATAAAACATTCAGAATTGTAACAATTTCAAAATGGTATCCTTGAAAATGGAATAAATTAGAATTTGAAAACAATTTAAAATTTGTGGCCTCGAAAATTGAACCATTTCATAACTCTGCATTCAAAACCTTATACTTTTGAATCTGAATCTAGAAATTTTAAAGATGATCAGAATTAATAATAGACTTTTATACTGAAAATTTATGAGTTTACCATTCGTTTCGAATTTTTCATTTTTTAAGCCTGTTTACAGAAGAAGATAACGAAGACAAAGTGAGAAAGAGTGACAGAAAAAAGTTTGTTCAAATTTTGATAAGTTTCTACAATGATTAAACATTGTACGGAACACATATTTAAAAAAAGTATTTTCACATCTACTGGAAATTGTGCATAAAGTAGATCTTGAAAAAATTATTGACGGTCACTTTTGAGCACTTTGAAAATCTCACATCCAATTGTTTCAAGTATTGATCAAATTTAGAAATGCGTCAGTAAGAAACATTGTAAGTCTTTTTGTCATCTGCCAGAATCTTTGACAAAAATTACTGAAATTCTTTTTTACCGATCATTGAATTTGAAAGATTAAAACTTTAGAGGAAAAAAAACTATAACTCATAAACTAATTTAATTGAAATTTTCTATTATTTCATGATTTAATTTCAAATCATCACAATTTAAAATCATAAAATTTAAAGCTTTCAGTCTGAAAATCGTTTAGCATTTTTCTTGAGTCGAATATTGTTAAATTTCAAATAGTTACGTTCTTGAAATCTTTGATTTAAAATTGTTCTGTGTATTTAAAGAACTCACATTCACGATAAATAAATGAGACTTTGTTCAATTTTGAAGGTTTGAATTTGAAATTTCTTAATCAAGAAAATTTCAACTTGATATTTTTCGATTTGGAACATTTTTAAGACAAAATGTTTAAAGCCCACACGCTTTCAATTTGAAATTATCTAATTCAAACATTAAAAATGTCTCGGCATCCAAACGAAAACTACATACTGAAATCATTTGAGAAATAAAAATTTCTTTGGATTTTGTATACGAGAACTCTAAACTTTGGATTTTATTACAATTTGGAGGCCATCAAAATGATTTCCTAATTCAAAATATGTTTTGATACCCGAAAAAACTGAGAAACGATAGAAAACCTCGAAAAGGAACTATATATCCCGAATTTCCGATAAAAATAGCTATATTTTTCCAGTACACGCAGACACTTACATTCATTAATTATGAATATAAATCGTTCAAATGGGAACCATTTTAAATTGAGGATCTGAAAAACCAAACTACATACTTTGAATCGAAAACCTTGAAAGATAAAAATTATAAGTTTGAGAAGTTAAAAATTGAATGACTTCTGTTTAAAGGTGCCTAAGTTAAGTAATTTCAAATGAATACAAATCGAAACATGCATAATTTTACAATGTCAAATTCAAAAATTCGAAATTTTTATTTCAACAATATTTAACTGTAGATATCTTAACGAAATTCAAGAAAAACTATTTAAAATGATGTATTCGAAATTAAATAATTTTAAGCTGAAATTTTCAAAATTCTATGGTTCATTAATTTGTAAACGTCTAAAATTTCTGAGAGCTGAATTTTCAATTCTGAACGCTACAATTGAATTGATTGTTCCATTTCGTCAATTTTAATTTACAATTTAATTGAAATAGTGAAATTTTGAAAAGTATAAGACATTATTTGACAATTTTATCAATTAACTTTAAATAGTTTCTGTTTGAAAAAAGTTTCAATTTTCCAATTCCGATCTCAAAATCTTATAGTCGATCAACTGAAAAAGTTGCATTCCTAAAATCCTAAAATCAGATAAAAATTATTACATTGTGTCTAACATTATAGCACTTGTTATTCAAATTCGAACTCAAATATTTGCATGCAAGGGGAACAACTTGAAGTTACTTCACTCACTTTGAATCTGGCTAAAACTAGATTTTAATAGCGCCCGTTACTGTGCTAACCAGACCCGAGGCCGGCACAGTTACGCGAGATGAGTGTAATATGTGATATAATTTACAGAAGAATCAAAATGCGATTAAAAATGTACCTGAAGTTATAAATAAGATATTAAATTATATTATCACGTATATATGCATATATTTACCGATAATAACCACCAAAAGGTAGAAGCAAATTTCAATAAGGTCTTTCATCTTCCCAAATCAGAAAAAGCTTGACTGCATGAATATTCTTCAAAATGTTTTAATATTTATTCTCTTCGTTATCCAACTCGCTCATCGAAATTATTGAAAATATTTCTATATGGTGGATTGGATAGGGAAACTGCAACTGCAAGATTTATGAGTTATTTCAGAGGGGGGTTGTAAATGATTCCCCAAAGCGCATTTCGCTCACTGCTATCTTGTTGTTTGGAGATATTCGTTTATTACTTGAATTTTCAGAAATTTCATTAATGTAGGGAATTTGCTTGAACTTATTATCATTTATGTCAAAATTTATTTTCTTTTAATGTTGATTTGGGATTTTTCCAATTCAGTACACGTAGTTAAAAATTGTTCAATCCAAGCGCTTTTATTTGTAAATTACAGGATGCGGAATACTTACTTTAAAGTTCAATATAATTTTGAAAGCCTCTCGATTTCAAATATTCGATTGACAATTTTGAATTGTTAAACTGATTGCATTTAAAAGTTCATTTTCAATATTTACAATTTTTGATTCACTTTACTCTCTGAATCTGCATGAGTGACGTAGCCTATTTACAAATATCACAATAATACCGTCATATTGCTCAAATAAGGATCAAAGTATTGCACAAATGTTCTTATCGTCCAAAGTTTTTCTCACTTAAGTTTCCTCTTTCCAATTATTAGAGAGAACATGCTAATTAAAATCAGGTTTAACTGTTTAAAATACTTTTTCTACGATCAAGAACTTCTTAAAGTCAAACATCCAGATACTCACCGTGTGAAGAAGGTTCTGAAGAAATGAGGCGATAAAATCTTTGTAGAGTGATTGAACTTTGATAATTCACGTGCGAGGTAAATAAAAAAATCAGATATGATACCAACTCTATTCTCTATTGAACCAAGCTTAAATCAACGTTGAATCTACACTATTATCTTATGTTTTATATTGACTTTACGCTTGTACTGACTAGATGTAAGGTTCTGAGAAATAAAAGAAAGAGCTAAAATCTATATTGCTGTTTTGTGGAACATATTTAAAATTAAGCAATCCCTTTGAATTGAAAATACGTGCCATAACTGTTGTTAATTTTGTAAATTTTCTGCACTAGAGCAAAATTTGTAATTAGAAATTTATATTTAAATAGATAAAAAGCTTTGCCCTCATAATTTAATTTTTTTCTATTACTTAGATTCAATTTGATCAGCGATAGTTGAATTCAAATTTCGCACCCGAGAAAGAATAATCACAAACCATAGTTACCTTATGTCACATTATACAATCCCATCCCTTGTTGCGGTTTAATAGATGTGAATAAAACTTAAGAAACATTCTACTAATTCTAACCCAAATGTGACTTTAGTTCGCAAGCTTCATTGACACTTGTTTGAATCCTATGGGTCTACCATAAATAACTGCAATTTATCATTTTTTTTCTACAAGTTTTATTTAACAAATTGTGACAATTTCATGGAACAAGAACGGATATATTGATGCAAAGTAAACATGTGCCTTCAACGTATGTTATAACTTAATGGTCTCAGATAAACAACAGCAATTTACCATGTCTTTTTTTCTTCACAAGTTTTATTTAACAAATTGCTACGATTACGTGGAACAAGGATGGATATAGTGATGCGTAATGAAAATTTGTCAATTTTTCGTTCTGAACTTTTTCAAACTTCAAAATGACAAGCTTTTTTTAAATTCACAGTACTACCTATACGGCCAGTTACATCTCGATATTATGTATAATCAGTTAGCACTATTGTACGAGATGTATACAAACATTCACACAACCTGCTGTGGTAAACAGTCTGAACCGATGTTGCAAAAAAGCCATTTCAAAGAGCACATTCCACTGATTATTCTAGATTGTTCGAAGCAAAATGAGTTTCTGAAAGAGACTTTAGTGGACGCTTCATTGGAATTTGAATCCGCAGACAATTCTTCGGCTGAAATTGCAGCCTACTGTCTAATCCTACATAATCGTATTATTCAGTGCCAACCCATTAGTGATGGGGTGAAGAAGTTGATTTAAGATATTTGTAGTGGTGCTGGGTAATTATAATAGTGGGAAATGGTTCGAATGCAGAAATTTTCCATCTCAGAGTTCAATTTACATCAAGATGGACTTCGTTGTGGACGTACAAGGCTTCAAGGAATCCATCAATGAGTTCGTTTTCAAGGAGTTGGCTATAGTTCCTTTCCAGAAAGACGCTCAACCTGTAGTCTACTTCTCTGAACCACCATACTACTGGGACTCCCTGCTTGCCAGATACAAGAGTAAAAATTTATGGTTGACGTGCAATTGCCATGGTCTAGAATGGACGTCTGGTAACATACCCTATGAAGAAGTAGGACTTGTAATCCGCGAAAAACTACGTGACGCTCGTGCAGTCTACGTCAAAAAATTGAAAAGAAAAAATGGTTGTACCAGTACGTGCAAAACCTGTATAATTTTGAAGATCTAGGCTGAGCCTCGCTAAAAAAACTATACAGTACAGTTTCAACAAGGTGCAATCACTACGTTCTATGCTGGAATGCGAATTGCGCAGTTCGAAATGCTTTTGCTTTCAAGAACTGGTTTATGTCTTCTCAGAATCAGCCGACTATTAGGCATTACTCTGGAAGCAGAGACATTCACGATGAAACAACTGAAAGTATTGATACTACGGATACTTCCTTGAGCAACAAAATTCTCAAAGACTTTCATAACCGATGTAAATTTATGTTTTAACTACGTTCACTTTTGTCACATTATAGGTTAAGATATTCTCTTGTAAAATTACACTAATTCTTTTTTCTAGAATAAACCAAACATTTAATTTGACATCAATTGAAGATTCATTTAAATCCATTCAGTAAGTTAAGAATTGGTTAAGCTCATTCTAAATCTCACGCGGTAGTATTCTTTTCGGCTTTGAATATTACAAACATTTTTGGGCTGCATTTTCAACGTTTGATTTTATTCAAACATCGTTGGGTTACATTCTTCAAATTTCGCGCAATCTTGTTTCTTTTAACACTGGATAATAAGGTCTTCTCGTATACTTTAAGTTACGTCGGCTTGAATTCAGTTAGACTAGAGCAGCCGTTATGATTAGCTGTGTCGATGCCTTTCCATAGAACTAAAAATATCGCGACAACACGACATACGTTGGACCTTCTTGAAACCTTGATGTATAGAAGATCATCAGAGATCTCATTCATCAACGTTCTCAGATAGTTTGACACTTTGAATATATCCCACCTGGGTGGAAATTTCGATTGAGTATTAGTTAAGTATAAGTTGAATTTCCCACCATATACTGCTGGTATCGATAAGTTATAACTCAGCACGGGCACGTACAATTATCAACTATCAGGAACTTAGCACAGATATGAACCAAACTTTGTGATGTCAGTTAAGTTTTTGAATAAATCAGAAATTAAAGTTGATAGACATCAAAGCTTCTAGAAGGCTAGACTTCATTGTCACAGTAAAATTCAGAAGTAGATTATTTTTTGACAAAGTTATATCTGCGATGTGCAGTGGGCTAGTTTTTAGCTATAAAGGTTGGAGCCTGAATATCGAATTTGGAATATTCTGGGAGCCCAAAAATCAGAGACTCTGTCAACATCGGAAAATTCTGGAAAAGATATTTTTTAGTAGTCACATCTGAAGCCTGTAGTGCGGAAACCCGTCTTACACCGAAAGAAGAAGCATCTTCGGATTCTAATGTTTCTAGAACTAGAAGCATCGAGTGAGAATTCGTCATAGACGATCGTTACTGTCTTCCTGCGCGGATGTCAGCTGATGTGTCGAGCCATCTAAAAGCCACCGATGGATCTTTCATAGCATAATCATTAGAGATCATGTCCTGTATCGATGCTTCTTCCTTTATGTCTAGGAAATTCGATTGAGATAGAAAAGTCGTTAGAGATCACATCAAAATTTTTTGCAGGTCCGATTATTACCCGAAAACCGGGTAATCCTTGAGTATAAGTTAAGTAGGAGTTGAATTTCCCGCTATCTACTGCTGGAATAGATGTGTTATAAATCAGCACGTACACAAACCATCATCGACTGTCGGGAACTTAGCACAGATATAAACCATACTTTGTAATTTTATGGAAGTTTAGCGGTAAGGTAGGGGCATCTCTATCGATAAGGTCGAGTTTACATGTGAGTGTCCTTAGTTACCTCGTGTCGGTAAAACAGTGTGACCATCCACACTAGCAGCCTTACAATTATTTTGTTTCTTAATCACACATATAATATCGTCGATATCGATTCTTCTTTCGCTACCTGCAACAGAATTGTTCAACGTGTCCTATTAAATGTCACGGTTGTTATGCTCCACAGCTTAACCTCAATGCAATTTCTTGAAAAAATCTCTCATACAGTCTATCACTTTATCCGAATTCCATATAATTTCACCATCACCATTCTTAACTCCGACTACTTCAGTGATAGTACTTTCTTTCCTAATAGTCTTAACCCATTTCCAAAATAATTTTTCATTTCCTTCAAAACATTATGCATTTTTTTCTTCTTTCGCTTTAATTTTATCATTGCTTTCTTTGACTAAAATCTTGGCTTTTCTTTTATCCATATAATTATTTTCTAATATAGTCCTTTCCTCATTGCTAAGACCTTCAATATTTAACATTCTCGAGTACGCTCGCTTTTTCTCGTTGACAGCCACGCGGATTTCATCATTCTGCCAAGCGTCTCCGTCCTTCCTTCCTGAAGCCTCAGTACCGAACACTCCAGATGGACTCTTGAAGATGCTATCCCGTAGTATCGTCCATGCACCTTGCACATTTTCACTGTCTAATTCAGTTCTCCAGCTTTCTTCATGATATGCTAAATATTTATTCAGCTTTTCACGATACACCAATTGTACTTGTGGTTTCTGCGAATTCTCTCTTCTAACTTCCGTCTGCTTCAACTTACTATTAATTCTTCGTCTCCTCCACCCTTGACTTAGACTCATTCTTGAAACTAAGAGGAAGTGATCCGTTCCGCATTCAGAACCTTTCATAACCCTTGTATACTACAACTTGGTGCAAAAATTTTTTCCATAAGCATAAAATCATTTCC
>JAUMHM010007464.1:0-17873 GCA_032362435.1 Melikaiella ostensackeni
GCAAGGGTAAGGCTGATACTCTAGGAGGTCGCCCGGTATCCCAGAGTATATATATTGTAACCCTTCGAAATTGGTAAGGTTAACTAAATCAATAAATTAATCGTTTGATAATTAAATTACAACGATATTTTGTAATTGCTTTAATTGTGAAGGGGCTTCATGAGAGAAGAGACTAAATTCCATTCACATAAATCATGTTTATTCATATAGAACCTGAGCTAGCTGTGTTGTACAAATGGATCCCTATTCTCTCAGCTAATTTAGAACGCTAATAAAATAACTTTTGAATTAAAATATTAATTTACTGTCTATGGAGTGAAGCATTCACCGACGACAATTTTCTTTCCTTATTACTTACACGTATAAAATTAAAATCCTTACATTTATTACCACGGATAACTACAAACAACATTTCTCTATACTTGATTAACAATCATGTAAACTTCTAATTTATTCTTTACACCATTCGTATATTTTCTAACCTATCTCGCTGATTGGACGATTCTAGTTTTACGTTATATTTAGGCTACTATTTGCCGAAGGCAGTCTCTTTTTTTTATTCTCAAATAATCTCAAATTTGAAATCTAAACTCTTACATGGAAGATAGGTTTGATCTCCTTGAGATTCTATCCTTATAATTAATATTCTTCCTATTTTATTTTTATTTTTGTAATTTTTTCAAATTTAATTTTATTTTTAATTATTGATTATAATCTGCTCTTACCTATGAGCAAATCTTATATGGGCTCTTCTTCTTCTTTTTACAACTCTGATTTAACTAGAATATTATTTAATATCAAGAGAATCTCTCTTTTGTCTTCTCTTTACTAGAGAAATAGACTCTGTTAAAATAAGATCATTGCGTCGACCAAAGGGTGAAGTAAACTTCGTTCTTGTCTTCTATGATTTCTTATTGGAGATAGAATTAAAGAATTTACGTTAGAATCTTTGAAATTGTAGGTAGAGATTCTCCTGGAGAAGGTGTAAATCAGATTAATATCAGGTTGGAAAAACCCTTTACATAAGCGTCTGTAATTCTGTTTACCAGAGTGAGGAGTAGACTCCTTTCTGCTCATAAGCGATTGAAAACGAATAGTCAGGATTTAATTTATAGCACACCACTTCATCGACCAGGGTACAAGGTAAACCTTGCTCTGCTCTTCAATGGAATGATATAAAAGTGTAATCAATCATCAGAGATTATAAAATGCTCTGCTCTTCAATGGAATGATACAAAAGTTTAATCAATAATAAGAGAATGAAAAATTTTCTCAATTAAACAGTTCGCGGAATCAATAATTTTTAGGACATACCCCGAGATTCTCTCGGGTGAAAATGTTCAGCACTTGTGTCGAACCACACTGATCTTTCAAAGAGAAAGTCGAGAGAACTAGAATGAAAATTTTAAGTCCTTCCAAAGACCTCTTCTTATGGAGAGATGTATAGAACAGGACAGAAGGATAAATCCTCCAGCCTCTTCCAAGATTCTCCCCAGTGATCCTTGCGGTACGTCCGCAAGAAACTCAACTGCCGTTTTTCGGTTGAGCGACGTGTTTTATGGGCACATCGCGCTCCATCCTCCCACTATTCGCGATCTTCTGACTAGTGGGAGATGGTGGAGTCTGCGCTCCATGCATTCAACTGCCCCCTAGTAGAAACGATCAGTGTGTGTGTGTGTGTGTGTGTGTGCGTGTGTGTGTGTGTGTGTGTGTGTGTGTGTGTTACATAGTTCCAACTTTTCTTGTTTTTCCTAGTTGCATTCGGCTCACCTTATTTTCTTCCCTATTGTTTAACTGAGGATTGCGCAGAGGGTTTCTCTCCTTGAAGATCCATGATGCCGGCAGTGGCCAGTCCTGGGCTGGCGTCCAAAGCTTATATCTGTCCCAATCTTCTGGTGTTTCGGATGGATGCAGCCGCCAGGTTCTCTCCGCACCTGTTGTGTTTGTCAGATTCGTCTGCGTCTGGCCGTGCCTTGCCTGCTGGGCCTTTCTCCTTTGGGCATTCAAGAATGCCTTCCTCAACTCAGACTGGATGCTCCTTAATGGCATTGTTCTGTTTTATGGTTTGTCCATTACTGCTCTCTCGTTCTTCGTTCTCCTTTTCCGGGTCCATTTTTCGTTTTGCTGGTCGAAGAGTTTTGCTTCTGAATATTTCTTCGACCAGCGCATCATGTCGGCTGCGTCGTACAGTATAGAGTCCCAGTGTGGGTCGGGCTTCTTTCTTCGCTTCATGCGTCGCCATCCATGACTGCTCCGCTTCACTGCTGGGCGTTGTTTTATATTCGATTCTGTTCGTTAGTGATGCTGGGATTGTTCTTTCCTCCAGGGTTGATAGTTGTAGGGAGTTGATCGTTACTTCCTTCAGGATCTCCGCGGCCATTGCTGTGCCATCTTCGGAAGTCTTGTTGAGTGCCGATGTTGTCTTTACGTGGCCCGCCCCTTCAGCCTTTATGATTGCTGCAGGATCTTCTTCTCTCGATGTTGATGGTTGATCCACTCTGTTATCTGGGCTATTCACTTCTGAGGTGCCCACCCCCTGTTTCCTCACGTCTCTCGTACGCCAGGGGTTGCTCACCGCTGACACACGCGTGTTACGTGGTCTCGTAGCTCTTCTAATTCTCGTGGAGATGAACCGTGGCCGGGCAGTTGGCGTTTGAAAATTGTTACTTTCGTATTCTATGATGTCATCTCCCTCAGCGTTGACATCGCATTGGATGCCCACGCTGCGGTGAGTGTTCAACATTTCCGGTTGAGTTTATGCGCCTGACATGTTTCACGTTGCAAGCGACACTGACCATCCCTTCGTTTCTCGCTTTTCCTTAGGCCCTTGTAGTCCCGTACCCCGCGCAATTTCTCCATCCCCTCTCTCGTTTTCCTTTCGCAGGTATTTACGGAGATCGTTTGCATCGTACTGTCCTCGCTCTCTGTTATTTTCGATATTCTTTAGTATATATATATACATTATTTGCTATTTGCCTTTTCATGACATAGGATCCTTTCAAAAGTGCCAGAAACTTCGCCATTACCCCTGCTACTGGGTGTGACACATTACATGCCTTTGCGAGCACCCACTCCCCCGCTCTGAAAGTGACGCCCCTTTTAGTCCGATTGATTCGATCCAATAGTTTTTCTCTTTTCCTCTTGATGTGTTCTCTGCGTACTGTTAATTGTTCCTCTTTATTGGTCGGTGAGTGTGGTGGCGTTGGTGGCAGAAAATCTTTCCACCATCTTTTGGGCTTCCTCCCCCACAGAACCTCATATGGTGTCACTTCGGTAGTGTCATGATACGAATCGTTAAGAATCGTTCCCATATTCTCCAATCGACTGATCCAAGAGCCATGTTTGACCGATGGCAGGAGAGTCCTACAGAGCCTGGCCAGTTCCCGATGTACTCTCTCCACCATGTTGGCCTGTGGACCTCGTATGGAGGTCAGAATCATTTTGATTCCCCGCTCTTCGAGAGCTTGTCTCCACTTGTGACTCGTGAATTGAGTGCCTCTGTCCGACAGCACTTTTTGTGGCGCTCCCACGCTTCTTGCAAATTCATCTAGTTTTTTTATTGCCATTTCACTTGTAGCTTTTCTCAAAGGGTATAATTTCGCATACTTTGAGAAAGTGTCAATCATCACAAACAGGTGTTCGTATCCATATTTCGTCTTGGTCAATGGCCCAAAGAAATCTATGGGTACGAGTTCCAAGTTGTGGCAGTACGGGTTCTTGCAAAGCCTGCGAAGCCTGTGTCGGGATTTTATTCCGTTGACATGAGTGACAAGCGGCAATTAGTTTCCTCGTAATTTTTGCCATTTTTGAAGAGTAAAATGATTCTTGTAGAATTTTGTAGGTTTTCTCTGCGCCAGGATGCCCATACGACACATGGCACTCTCATATCAAAATTCTCGTGAGTTCGTATGGTACGTATATTCAATTCGAAAGCCCATCGCAGTGATATAGGGTGTCGTCTAATATTTTGAATCGTGTCCTTTTATCGGTGTTTATCTGCAGATCCTTTTTTAAAAGTTGTATCCTTTTGTCTTCTTCTTGTTGTTGTGGAATTTTGCGAATTTGCTGCTCCACTTCTGCGTCCGTTTGTAGCTTAATGCATTATTCACGACTCTTGTTTATCCATGGATTTTTTTTTTGTAGCTCTCTTCATCGTGTAGTCGACTCAGCACATCCGCCATTACATTCTCTTTTTCGGGCGCGTAGTTGCTTGCGTGCGTTTCAAGATAAAAACTTTTTCGCGGGCCTGGAAAGTAAAGCATGATGGCATTTCCGAATAGTTTTTCAACTTTTTCAAAACTTTGCTGCGCTTCATGGTCCCATTTCCAAGACACTCTTTTCTTGATTAGTTTCAATAATGGTACTGTCTCAACAGCATGCTTGTCGTTGAATTTGGAGTAAAAATTAATCAATCCTAGAAAGCCTCGTAGTTGTCTCACGTTCTTAGGTGCTGGAAAATTGTGCATAGAGCTGATTTTTTCTGGATCTGATTTGATTCCTTCAGTAGTGAGTATAAATTCAAGAAATTTAGTTTGCTTTCTAAAGAAGTGTGATTTACTGAGGTTCAAAGTGAGGTTACTTTCTTCGAGCCTTTTCAAGATTTCATTTAAATGCTCCAGATTTTGTCCATTGTTCTCCGAGGGGATCAACGTGTCATCGACGAAAGTGATAATGTGTTCGCCCACGCCTTGCAATGCGTGATCCAATCCCCTTACAAGAGCAGCGGTACTGGTTTTGAGGCCGAATGGAACTACTCGAAACTCGTAACTCCGCCCTTTGTACTGGAACGCTGTGTATTGCCGTGAGTTGGGATGCAGAGAAACCTGCCAGAAAGTACTAATCATGTCAAGGTTTGACATAATGTTCATTCCACGACATTTCTGATATAATACCTCCGCTGGCTCAGGACACTCCCAATCCTCGATTAAGATGTAGTTTAATCATCCGGCGTCAAGGCATAGGCGGATCGTTCCATCCTTTTTAATGACAGCTACCACGGGATTTACATATGGACTGTTGGATCTTTGTATAATCCCGTGGTTCAACATTCTTTGTACGTCCTCCTCCACCTTCTCCCTATGTGCCACGGGGATAGGGTAGCTTCGTCCAATGAACGGTTGTCCCACCTTGACCTCAAGCACGTGTTGATAATTAATTAGAAGTCCGAGTTCATGTCGAAATACCTTTCTATTCCTTCAAGAGATTTCCCCAAGTTCCAACTAACTTGCATGCTGCCCTGAACAACTTGCAGTTAGCAGTCATAAGGATCTGAATTTGCCTCGAGGGGTGTTAGACATTTTTGTTCGTCCCCTACTAAGAAAGATCGTAAAATTCTCGAGGTACTAAAAATTCTTGGCAGCACTGATTTTTTCAACAAGTTAATAAATAGAAGGATGATGTTCACACATCCCCAGAAAACCTCCATCTCAGTGACATGGATCTGAATTCAGTTTGAGGGGTGTTAGAAATTTTTTTTCATCCTCTCCTAAAAAAGATCGAAAAATTTCTGCAGTAATGTGAGTCGTTGGCCACACTGATTTTTTAACATCTCAATTAACTGAGGGATACTTTCCTCACATCCCCAGGAAATCATTCTCGCAGTGACACAGATCGAAATTTACTGTGAAGGTTGTTACAAATTTTTCTTCATCTGCTATTAAGAAAGATGGAAAAATTTCTGCAGTAGTGCAAGATATTGGCCGCACTAATTTGTTTAACAACTCAATAAACAGAGGGATGATTTTCTCACATTACCAGAAATACACTCTCACAGTAACACCCACTACTAAGAATGATAGAAAAAGTTCCGAAGTGATGAAAGTGGTTGGCCCCACTGATATTTTCAGCAACTTAATAAACCAACGACGTTCATTAATGCGAAAGTTTGTCAATCTTTCTTAGAAAGAGATGAATAAAAATTTCTGGGGGTGTGAAAATCATCCCATCACTTTGGTCAGGAGTAGATAATGAATCATATGGTAGCCAGAGAGTCGGTCTGATTATGAATGAGAAAGCAAAACAGCATGTCAAAAAGTATGAATGTGTATCTCCTACATTACTATGGGTTAGAATGACATTAGGAATCAGAAGGCTATTCATTGTAGCGTGCTACGCTCCAGTTGATGGTGACAGTAGGGATGTAAAAGATACCCTCTGAAATTCGTTAAATGATAAGCTAGGTACTTGCGATCCTCGCGAAAGAATAATTTTACTCGGAGATATGAATGACTGGGTTGGTGTGGAATGCGAAAATACCGACAGGATACTGGATCATTTCGGAGACCCAAAAACGAACGGTAACGGGGATAAAGTGATTAGCTTATGCATAGAAAAAGGCTTGTTTATCACGAACACTTGGTTCAGACATAAAAAGATCCACATGTATACTTGGTGTAGAGGAGAAAGTCACAGTGTGATTGACTTTGTTGTAGCGGATGAGAGATTGAGAGGACTTGTAAGGGATACATGTGCGAATTAGATATTCAGCTTAAGACAGACCATAGAAAAAAGTTTGAGAGTAAACAAAGGAGTTTTTTGTGCATTTGTTGATCTGAAAAAAGCTTTCGATAAGGTGAATAGATCTAAACTCTGGGAAGTCCTGAAAGATTATGGAGTGAATAATTGGCTTCTAAAAGCAATAAAAGCAATATATGATGGCAGTGAAGCGAGTGTAAGAGTAAATGGACAACTGAGCGATTGGTTTGATATTAACAGGGTTGTCATGCTTCTTGAATTTCAAAATTCCATGACAATGTACAATGGTCAATAAGTTGACAAATCGTTAATGACTGATTCTTCTGTACCAATTATCAACTAATTAGAAAAATATTTATAAATTTAGATTCAATGCTCCACTTTTTTACGGAAACTGTGTCGAGTATAAAAAAATGTAAAAACGTTATATTTTAAATTTTTTAAATTTTTCACATTCAACACTAGAACATGTTTGAAAATATTGAAAAGCGCCCACAAAAATTGAACCAGATTCCAGTTTGTTGATTTCATTGCTTCTTTAGAAGAATTGTGCAAAGTATGCAAAGCGCAAGTTCCGATATCAATCAAATTATGAAGATGATCTTTTGCAATTTCCACACAGAAATCACAATGAAATTTCTTATTGACGTTTGGACCATCCATGATAGTTCAATGAATTTCTTTATTTCAATACCTCTTAATTCAGCTTTGACACCTTGAAGAAGATCAGCAGTAGTAGTGTGGCCAAGAAAAGTTGTATAGAAATCGAGAATTTTTAACAGTTGTGCACTTCATCAAAAATTTTTCGAATTTCTGAATTAATAAAATTTTGTAACTTTCGCAAAATGTTTAAAAAATTGAGCAATTGTTTGCAATAGTTAGAGAAAATTCAAAATATCTTTTATAAGATTCAAAATTTTCGAAATTCCACTAAAATTTCACATTTTCGAAAATTTTGTAAAAACCGAAAACGTTTCAGTTTTATCTGAAAAATTCTCAATTTCCGCGAAATTTCAGTAAACTTCACTGCAATCAAAATTAATTAACATCTACAAAAATTAAAAAATTGTTGGAATTTTCGGAAAGATTTTGGAAACTTTTCAAAATGTTAAACTGTCAATAATTCTACGGGAATCGCAAATTCTCTACAGTTGTGCAGTTCATCGAAAATTTTAATTAAATTTTTCAACTTTTGCAAAATGTTCTAAAATTTTTAGAATTCTGCTCTCAATTTTCACAAATTATTCCCAAACTCTAGATTGTTGAAACATATTCAAGTTTCATACATATTTCAAGTTTAGATGCCAAAAAATGGGGAATCACATGGAAGCTGGAAAGATTGTTTGTTTTCAAGCTAACGCAAAATAACTGTCACAGCATATTTATCGATTTCGACAGCTTGCGGAAAATCCTGCACGACCCTACCGAAAGAAAATGTCAGAATATTCACTGAAGATTTTTAGGCTCTGAGAAGTTTCTGAGAAGATTCTACGCAGGCACTCAGGTTACATTTTTAAAGATCAAGGTAGCACGTTCCAATGGTCTGAAGGCTTGTAAATGTGCTTTTGAAAATTCAAATAGGAATTTGATCATAAATAACACGCAGAGAAACTATCTCCAAAGAGTAGCCGCGTCTCCGTGAGTATCCTTTGTTTAGCTTTCAGATTAAAATTAAGAGATGGATTTTCTTAAATTTTGAAGTTAACAGCGTAAAACATCTGAATTCGGAATCTACGACTTTTTACGATTAAAAACGTATGTGACTTGTTTCCAAAAGTTCAAAATCAATACTTGAAACATTGAAAAGTTGGAAAAACTATACTAATTTAATCTATATGTGAAGAATGACATACAAAAAATATATATATATATATATATATATATATATATATTACATATTACATATAATTTTATTTATATTATAATTAATATATTTATACATTATTTATTTCAGCTGGGCAGAGGAAATGTCTTAAATTTTGAATTGTGAAGGTAGTCGACTTCATTGGAAAATGAATTTTAGTAATAGAAAAATGATTGAATTCTTCTTTTTATTTCGAAAGGATGAACAAATGAACTTGTTTTCCTCTTGAGCTGCAGAAAAAGTCTATATTTGTATAGGCGCTCGGTCATAAATCATTGCTAAAGGATGCAAAAGTTTTATGGATCGATTTGGGATTAGAGAGGTTACAGATTTTAGATCTTCATAAAGTCATAAAAAGACCCGAATCTCTGAGGCTATCTCTAGAGAGGAAATCATTCAAATCTAGTCAGCGGATAGTCTGAAATAGGCCTGACACTTTCTTCTGAGAATATTCTGACATTTTCTTTCGGTAGGGGAGAAAAAGAAATTGGAACACTAGTACCCAAACAGATTTTCACAAAACTCGGAAATTACCTACATACTAAGATTGAAAACTCCACAATTTCTATAAACATCGCCATTCATAGAAGTAGCGTTACTGTGTCCGTTTTTTACTATTTCGCTTCGTTCTAATTACACTCAACTCTTGATTTCTTTGCAATCGGTTTATTGTCTTCCTATAATTCTGCCAGCTCGCATTCGTTGACGAGGGAGTCCGAGGGGACGAGCGGAAGGCGTTGCAAAAGCTGTGGCGTTCAGCAGTTCCGTAGCTACAAAGCGGGCAGTCTGAAAACTCGCGTGCATATTTCGTGTTTATTTTTAAATACACGCGGAAAATTTTCTTTCCATTAATTAGTTTTTATTATTAAAAAAGGTCCATCCTTTATGATAACAAAAATCTACATTGGTACAAAATGCAGTTAATTAATATTATGTATTCCTACTGGAAATGGTTCGCACGCCCCTGACTGTTTACATCAGGGTAATTCCTGGAACAGCCTCACGGTCAACGCAGGCAATGACCGAGACTCATGCTAAATCAAGAGTTAAGTGTATCACCTCTCTCTTCCTCTTCCTTTTCTGTTACATTTCTGGACATTCCAGTCATTGTCATATCGCGAGCGAAAGAAACGCGGTAAATTTAAATTGAATAACTTCATTCCAAAAACTTTTATTTTACTATACGCGATTCGATATCAAAAGTTTGTATGCACGTAAAAAATCAAATATTTTTTCAGACACGCAACGAAATTCCCTGACAAATCTAGGTTTTCCAGGCCATATTTTATTTTCCCTGACAATTCCAAGTTTTCCAGACGCGTAACAACTCTGTACTAAGCAGGGCGTTAGGCAAGGCTGCCTACTATATGTCCTCCTGGATGTTCAATATATACATGGACAAATGTCCAAGAATGACTCTCTTATGCGAAGATGGTGCTGATCTCGGGACTGTGAAAGTACGTGGACTGGCGTCTGCAGACGATAAGATTGTTATGGCAGCATCAGTCGACGATTTGCAGAGTATGATCAGCAGACTGGATACCAGCATGAACAGTATAAGTCTCAAGATTAATGTGAATAAAACAAAAATTAACGTGTTTGAAAGAAGGGATGAGAAAACAGTATGCAATATTACCTTAAACGAGAAGAGTATAGAACAAGTTGATGAGTTCGTGTATCTTAGAAGTTTATTTACTGCTGACGGAAATATAGATGCAGATATCTAGACGTATAAATGAAGGTAGAAAGATTATCGGCAGTGTACGAGCTATTACTAGAAGTGAAAACGTACCGAATAAAGCTAAAATTGCAATATATAATTCTGTGCTTGCACCCACTGTGCTATATGGTAGCGAGACCTTAATGTATCAAGAAAAGGATACGAGTAAAGTGAACGCGGTTGGCATGCAGTTCCTGTGGAATATGTGCAGTAAAACACTTATAGGCAAAAACACAATAGCGTGCATAAAACGATGTATGGATGCAACGGAAGCAAAAGATGTATGCACGGATAGGGATGTATGGAGGACAATTTTTTATAAGAACAACAATGATGTCTGAAACGAAAGATTTTGGATACTAATGGGCTCGCGTGAAGAGATTTTCTTCGTAGATTAGTATAATGGCTTTGTGAAGCACTTCACCTGGGGTGACTGCTAGAAAGTTTGATCAGCGTCCCGTATCGGAGCAGTGTTGTGGGACGAGTGTGTCGTTTAAATAAACAGCACACGACTTCTATAATGATCTAAAACCTACACCCTCTCCTACGCATTTCTTGCTTACCCTTACCATATGAATTCCTTGATCCCCGGTAGTATAACGAGACTAGAACCTAATGAGTTACGTCTACCCCGGAAGGGATTTGGCTTAATGGGATAATAAATAATAATTGCTCTTTGACACACTGTTTCAAGTCCTAAAAAGAAAGAACGAGTTCGTTAACTATAAATTTTTGACCAAGCGAAAATAAAACCCTCTGTGCCTGAATTAAGTCCGGATGATTTAAAGAAAGCAAACGTTAACTCCATCGAAAAAGACTGATCTTTTACATTTCTGTGAAAGTTTCCGTGCATTTTCTTGTCGTGGAGCTGTTCGCTAAAGTTGTTGACCTCGGCTTTCTTCACTCGGGCTTTTAGATGTCAGGCATCTTGATGGAGTGATGCACTTTCATTACTTCTGATGTTAAGATCCAGGCCAAGGGTCTCGGCCGCCTGCTCCGCGGCTTTGTAGAGGAACGCTCCTTCGCCAATTATCTCGTGATTCCTGACCATTTTCAGGAGAGAACCTCTTCCATTTGCCACGATGTGAGCTTTACCCAAGATAATTCGGTCATAAATACACTGGATACTTTGGAGTCCGCGCCCGCCTTTACGGCGTGGGATGTGTAAGCGCGGAACGGACGAATTGATATGCAAGCTCTTCTGCATATGCATGATCTGACGTGTGGCGATATCGAGGACCGTGAGCTAGTGCTTCGTCCATGGAAACACCCCAAATGAGTAGAGTAAAACCAGGACGGCACGCATGTTAGTTGCAGATATCTTGTTCAACGCCAACAGACTGGAAGACCAAATCTGTCGAAGGAGACTCTTGTATCTACTTCGGAGAGCCTCCTTCACTGATGTTATATCTTGAATGCGGCTCTCTAGCACGCCTAGGTATAGGTAGGTCTCTCTAGCGCCAAGATGTCTAATAGCGCTCCTGTCCACGAGTTCAGGGTACCCGTGAGAATTGCGTAGTGTGAGAGACAGTGGCAAAAGTGTGATGCAAAAGAGTTATAGTGTCACCCTGAAAGACAACCCTCTGGAAGGTGACGCTATTAGTTGTCACACGATGTTTTCCAGATGAGATAGTAAATCTGGTTTTCCAAGGAAGCATCAATCTCTCTATGCATCCCTCTTTGTGTGGATGAACCTTCAAGCTTTCCAACAGACAGATGATAAGTCTGTGGGAGGTTGAATCAAAAGCTTTCTGATAATCAATTCAGGCCATCGACAGATTGCGATTGTAGGCTGCAGCGTCTTGGCAGACGCTTCTGTCGATTAGCAGGTTTTCCCGACAGCCTGCTACGTCTCTTTTCGATCTACGTTGTTCGTAGATCTCTCTCCAAACAGGTCCAATTGTCCGAAAAATCCTGTCGTTCAGGATAGCTAAAAAGATCTTATACAGCATGTTCAGACAAGTTATTGGCTCGTAGAATGGGCGTCTCCGATTTGAAATATGAGGTGAAGATCCGGGCCAGATGTTGATGTGTAGAAGTAAACTTCTTCCACCAGAAGCTCTTGATACCATCCGGTCCGGCAGCGGAAAAGTTCTTCGTGCCCCTTAGTGCTTCCTTCACCTCTTCGGCAGTGATTGGTGGACATTGTTCCTCGGATGTGATGAGGTTGTTGCACAGCCCCTTGAAACGCATGATGTTCTCAGTGTCTTCATGCGATGGGTGTTGAAATTCGTCAATCTTTCTCCAAAAAGTCTCTTTTTGCGAATTATAGAAAAAATACTAATAAGTTATAATTTTATTTAAGCAGAAAATTATTAATAGCATTAATAAAAATAAAAAAGGAGTTCTTTCTTTAAATGTTTTTTTACACATTTTGTGTTTCGTGCAGAAAATCTAATCCATGTCGTGTAATCGTAAATTGGAGAAAAGACTTAGTTAGATTTATGATCCGTCGGTGCAGTGCAGTGTGATTGTTGTACTTTGTGATAAAAGATCAATACCATGTGATCGTAAATTTGTGAGAAAAAACTCATTTATATTTACCATTTGCAAAGCGAAAATTGCCTTGAGAATGTGCCGACTCGTGCCGACAAGCTTTCGGTGGAGCGTTGAAAATGGGAAAGTCGTTTATTTTGATTTGTTTCAGGTCATCCACACAGAAAAAGGTAACAATGGAGAGTAAAATAAGTAAAAAAATCTCTCTGTATTTGATGTTTACCAATCCAAAAATTACCAGAATCGATCAGACGTCTATCCTCTTTATCGTTTTCCAGAACGTGGTACATAACGACTCAAGGAATGAATGATAAGATGTGGTAAATAATGTGAATATAAAATGTCCATAAGTAATTGTATATTTCCTTGGCACAATGACGGAATCTGTCTATGATGATGCTATCTGGGAAGTCGGGAATTTTGAATCGATCCGAGAAAACCGAATATTAATTGCTGCAAATCATATGTCAAATTTACCTATAGAATTTCTTAAATATTAGATTCAAGATTTTCTATATTAAAATATTACTTGATATTGAAGAATTTGTGAAACATTCATTTATTTCAGGCGATTTGAAGGATTACAGAAGATTTACCAACATTCTCGAAAAGATTTATAATAAATTTAAGGAATTTCCAATCAGTGCAAATTATTTCGACGAATTCGAAAACAATTTAGATGATTTGCAACGCACAATTGAGATCAAAAATTTTTTTTCAAAGTTCTGAATTTTAAAATTAAAAATTCCGTACTTTTGATTAACATCCTCTAATGTAAACTAATTCAAACATTTCTCTCCTTTCTTTAGTGAACGTTAAAAAAACTTTCAGATTTCTACTTATTTATTTTTTTTAATTATACACTAAAAGAATGAACTGATGTCCGCCAAGTTTATTTATCACTTTGATAATAGTTTTTAATAATAAAATATACTCAGCTAACATCCAAAATTCTTCTTTCTTTCGTTGACTGTGCATCTTACCCTCAGCTGTTAGATCTCTGCGCAACCTAAATCGCGCAATTCTAGTTTAGCGATGAGAAGTCCCGGTAGATATTTGTGCGACAACTTTCGTCGGCGCATTCGCGAAAAAACCGCGCCCCCTTCCATGTCAGTGGGTCATGCGTGGGGGACTCTACGAGCCAGTCGGCGCCGCCTCCCACCAATCCATCGTTGAATGGTGCGCTGTCGCGAGGTAAATCCAATAAAAGGACGCACAGGATCGCCAAAGAATGAGATCTGCCGCACTTCGGCCCAAGCCACATCTCCCTGGCTTCTTCGCTCCAATCGTTGCGCGAGCAAAGAAATTCAAAGCCAAGATCTCCCTGGATTCCCCCGGCTGGCGCACAGTGGATGGTTTTGTGAAATTCTGTCTCAAAATTGTAGAATTTAAGATCAGAATGACCTAGAGGGATACATTTCCTTTTAAATTGAAGATGAATCCTTACCGAATATAGGAAAATTATAGAGAAAGTGTATGTAAATGTTTTGACCTTGAAAATTTATGTTGAAGCTGGCATTTTGGGCCATGATTATCATTTAGTGAATACCACGGACGCTTAGATTTTACATTTTATGTGCAGCACATATTTTTATATAGATTTTTTCATGCGTAATCTGATCTGACTAAAAATGGCTACTCGGAGCTTTTTCGGGTCCCTGATTTGAAATCCAAAGTCAAAATTAAAAAATTCGAAATAGCGAATCCAATATGGCGGATCGAAATTGTAAAACAAAACTGATTTGACTAAAAATTGCTACTCGGAGGTTTTTTGGGTCGCTTATTTCAAATGCAAAGCCGATTTGATTAAAAATTACTACTCTGGGGGTTTTCGGGTAGCTGATTGCAAATAAAAAATAAAAATTGAAAATGGCGGATCCAATATAGCGAATTAAAATTGTAAAACAAAACCGATGTGACTATATATTGCTAGTCACGGATTTTTCGGGATGCTGATTTGAAAACCAAAGTCAAAATTTCAAAATTCAAATTGGCCGGTCTAATGTCGCGTTCTAAACGTACCTATGCAGTATTTTCTCCCAAATCGCGCAAATTTTAAAACTTGTCGACACATATATTTGTAGAATTAATTTTTTCTGCTAAACAAAATTCATTTATTTGACAAATTTTAAATAGTTTAGGCAAAAACGAAGAAGAAGAAAATAGAACTACCATGGAGATCAGTAAAGTGAATTAATGTAGCGCTTCGAACACTGCGGTAAGTATAAGATAAAAATAGTAAAGAAAAAGTTGAAACAATACAACATTGTAATTACTAATTTAACAATCACAAAATTGTAATTATATTAACACGACACATGTTCGCAGAAATAATAACTTCAAATCGGCTTTGCTTTTACAGTGTTTATCCGTCATATTGGATACGAAATTTGGAATTTTTAAATTATGACTTTTGATTTGAAATCCACGACCCGAAAAATCTCCAAGTAGAATTTTTTACTCAAATCGGTATTATTTTACAATTTTGGTGCGCCATGTTGGATCAGCCACTTTTAGTCAAATTGGTTTTGTTTTACAATTTTGGTCCGCCATATTGGATCCTCCATTTTCAATTTTGAAATCAGCGCCCTAAAAACCCCCGAGTAGCATATTTTAGGCAAATCAGTTCTGTTTTACAATTTTGAGCCACCATATTGAGTTTTTTAATTTTTACTTTGGATTCGAAGTCAGCGATCCAAAAAACCCCCGAGTAGCCATTTTCAGTCAAATCTGTTTTGTTTTACAATCGCAGTCCGCCATATTGGATCCGCCGTTTTGGATTTTGACCTACATTAATTTACATGTCAGATTCGGATTGGACATGCAAAAATCTATATAAAAACATATGTAGCACATAAAATGCAAAATCCAAGTGTCCGTGGTATTCGATAAACGATTTTTTTGGCCAAAAATGCCAACTTCAACATACATTTTTAAGGTCGAAACATCAATTTTACAATTTATCTATAATTTTCCTATATTTTGTAAGAATTCATCGTTAATTTTTGAAAAATGTATCCCTCTAGGCCATTCCGATCTAAAGTTCTACGATTCTGAGACAGAATTTCACAAAACTATCCATTGTGTGGCGGAACATCTGTAAATAAGTCGGCCTCAGCCCGCAGACTGACCTCAAAAATTTGTCATGTGTTGGTCGATTTGTGAATTCTCAAAATCTGAAAATCATTTAAATACTTCTGGAATCATAAAAAATCCTTAAAAGTCATTCTATACAAATTGTATCGTACGACTTTTTCGACTTTTTACGACTTTTTGAAGAAAATTGCGACCAATCGACTTTTTAAAAACTTTTTTCCGCTTTTCTCACTATTTAACTAATTATATTCCATTAATAACATTAAAAATCGAATAATTTGTGATTGAAGCTTTATAATTAGACATTTCAAAATTAATAGCGTTTGAAATAAAAAAAATTATAACTGCATCAATCGGTATTCAAAGTTTAAATTTTTCCAAATTATAAGACTTATTTGTTAAACATTTTTAAGTTAAAAACGTTTCAAATCGACTTTCAAATGTAATTCTTAAAAAATGAATAATTACATATTTCAATTATACAATCTAAAATTTAAAGCCTCAAGTAATTTTAAGTTATCAGTATTCAAAATTAACGTCCTTAAAGTCGTGAGCGTTCAAATTATTATGAATAAATTCAAATTAAATTTTTTTCAACTTTAATTAATTCGAATTAAATAAAAGTACCATTGAAAATATGCATTAGGGACAAGTTTCTTTCACAATTGTATGAGCCAATGTTTTAGCACAGTTTCTATTTGGCAAAGCAATCAATAAAAAATTCGTTTGTTTAAACGTTCAGAAGGTCAAGTACAATCAAAATTTAATAATATAAAATTAAAATCGTTCGCCATTACACAATTTTGAATTAAAAGCATTAAGAATTCAATCATTAAAATTTAAAGCGGTTTCGAAAAAATGTTTTACATTTAACAAAATTTGAATATCAAGCAAACAGAACAAGGAATTAATTTCAAAATTAAGGCAAGTCCTAGAAGACGTTCGGGTCGTGAAATTTGCACTAGGATTTTTGTTATATAGAACTTTTCACAACCAACTAAAGTATTTTCTTTATTAATTGATACGACTCTTACTTCAAGCCAAATATATTATCCATTTCATTGTTTCCCATGGTTTTCGTCCGCAATAATAAATAATTTAGACATGAAGTCTGCAAAAGAAAATCAATGCACTTAGGTTATTGAATGTTTAGAATTTTTATGTTTCAGCAGTTGGAGTGCTAATTTACTGTAATACCATTTTTTAATATTAATAAGTCACTTTTGACTAAAAATCACTAAAAGCTTGTGAATAAATTAATTGAATTTATTCAAAAATGACTACGAAAGATCACCAAAACACATATCAGCTTCAAACTTGAACAATAGTTTCACTGTTCACTGTTCAAAATTTAATTACTGCGAGTCTGACTGAGTGGCGTATGAATGTGTCATACGCTTTCTCCTTGAATATCAATCGGCCCCGAAAATGAGAAAATTCAGTACGAAACGGGAGAGAGAAACGTACCTCGTGCGTGTGGAGTCGGGTAACAATTAATGTAATAACCGAATTGAGTGAAAGTGAATAACTTCTAAAATCCTCAGAATTAGTGTAAGCCCATTGAACCATATTTACTGAGTGTTTAATTTATTAAATTTAATACAGAGTTAATTGACATGTTTCTTCAATGAACTACTCCTCACTTTACTTTGAATCGCAATTCTAGTTCCAGCTATAAAAGTTGAAATAAAAAATTACAGTCCACTCTCAAACAATGACGCTGAAACTGGCGGCCGGGACTTGGCGGCCGATGGTTTATACCAACTACCCAACCCTGTCGTAAAAAATTGCGCGTGTTACTTGCAGCTCACTTCATGACGTTCTCAAGTTTATTTATTTAGAATTAGGGAAGTGCAAAATGACTTCGGGCTGGGTTCGCAGGCTCGGCCCCACAATCCAAAAGCCCGACCTGGCCCGAACCGAAACTTGCGGGCTTTGAATTCGCTCATATATGACACCATTTTTAATTTGTTGAATGATATTCATAAATTTAAAATATGAGGCTCAGTAGACACCCAAGGTACTTGGGCCTGCCCAGTAATTACCTAAAGTACTTACACCTGCGCAGTAGATATTCCAAGTACTTCAATCTGCGCAGCAGTCGTCCACAATACAATAAATATCACGTAAACCGTAAGAAATCGGTAAAAATCGATGTTAGTTTATAATATGGATATCATATCAGAGTATAGTATACGCGGTTCTTAAAACTCAAAAATGACA
>JAUMHM010007546.1:0-17871 GCA_032362435.1 Melikaiella ostensackeni
CAGAGGTAGACCGAAGAAAGAATGGTTGGAATGTGTGAATGAGACCCTGAAGAGAAGGGATATTCGAAGTCGTAGAACACAAGAGCGTGCGTGAAACGATGTATGGATGTAACGGAAGCAAAAGATGTATGCAAGGATAGAGATGTATGGACACGATTACTATAGTTGCCTATAACAAGATGGTTTATTTTCACTCTGAAAAAATTCTGATAACTTCTGTAAACTGTCATCTGAGTTCTAAAAACTTGAACCTATTTGTCTAGGTTTTTATAATCAAGAAGACAGCAATGTAAGTACTATGTGGGATAAAACTAATTACAAAAAGCCTTGATTTTAATAGGTCGATGCTCGAAGAACACTTTATCATACTAATGAATTGTTTTTTGCCCTCTTAGACTGCCAAGAAAATTTTCAGACGTCCCATCGACAAGCCAGCACTCAGGGAAAAATTAAATGATTTCTTGAATTTCCGGAAGGAGCTTAATATATGGAGGTCGTTCGCGTAAAGAGATCGAGGCTTTATTCAATTATTTTGCAAATTGATGTCACTCCTCCAGGGAGTGATTTCGTCAGACAAGAGAGGCGACCCCGTGATGCTTTTTAAGCCCTAGAATAATTTCTTTGCTGTCCGCAAAAAGCGAAGGACTCATTTGTTCCTTAATTGAATTTTTTTTTCACCGAAGTGTACTGTATCTTTTCTTCAAAATTAATATCAGCTACACTTCAAATACAACAATTATAAATAAATAATGCTGGAATACCATAAATGAATTATTCGCCAGGAAAATAAGTTTATTCACGATTCGGATTAATCGAATATAAATTTTAGTTTTACATTTGAATTGCTGATCGTATTTTCTCGTGAAACATGGGAACGTTAATTAAGAATTTCACACTCGAAATCGCAATTCAGGTCGTGTGCAGTATTTTTGAATGGTAGAGGATACAATCGGTTTTTATCATTTTAGGTGAATGATTGATCGCCAAAATTAAAGGTTGTGTGACTAACTGCTTATCACTGCGCAATTATTTTTTGGTTTAAAAGTACATGTCAAGTGAAGCAAAAAAATTCAGTTTTGTTAACCTGCGTCACCGGAGTAATCCCGAGATGACGTCATCAATGTTGTAATCTAGCGCTCTGAGCACTTATGCGTTCAGGTTGTAGTTATGATGAATTAAATTTGTTTCGACTTTTAAGTTATCAGATTTTGTTGAGGATACCAAAAATATCATTTCAAACGCTTACACATATAAAAACAATAAAATTTGTAGACTGGGAATCAAGAAAAAGACCAATTTTTTGTCAATTTTTTCAACCAGAAATGTCAAAAGTTGAACTTCGAGTGCCAATAGTGGCTTCTTGGTAAAAATATGCAAAAATGAGTTGCTTACATGTTATAGTGCATTTTTTTCTGCATAAAGTGAGCCCTTATAAAAGTTGATTCAATGAAAATTACGCCATTGATCACGCCTTATTTGAAATAGTGCAGGGATGTTGAAAACCAGTGAAGTTAGCACAGACGGGCGTTAGAGCGTAGTGAAAATGCTCAATTTAGTCAAACCATTTGAGCTGAGAGAAGAAAATTTATGGGTTGGCATCCAAAAGGAGCAAAAAAAATTTTAATCGGTTACTACCTTCTGTTCGGTTTTTCGATTTGAAGATTCAAACTTTTGAAAATTAAAAAATATCCTATTGGTTAAAAAGTGATGGCAAATTTGTTCTATGTTCAGTTTTTACTAGTGAATAATAATAAAAAATTATCAACTAAAACAAATTTTTGCTCAATTTAGAATTCTTTGAAAATGTGCAAAAAGCATGTTTTTTGGATTGAGTTAAATGCACACATTTTGGAAAGAGTTGAATATATCGAACTTGAAATTTCTTTAGTGTCAACCAAACAAACATGTTACCATTTTGCTTTTTTGGAATTTTTTTTTCGTGATTCAGGAATTTCGGGATATTGGGATTTTGATTATGTTGATTCGACATATTCAACTTTTACCAAAAAAGTGTGCATTTAACTGAATCCAAAAAAAAACAGGTTCTTTACACATTTTCCAAAAATTTTCAACTGAACAAAAAATTTTTTCCTCAATTTATGATTTTTCATTATTGTTTACTAGCAAAAACTGTATATACAAAAAGGTTGTTATTATTTTTTACAATAGGATTTTTTTTTAATTTAAAAAAATGTGAATTTTCAAATCCAAAAACCGAACAGAAGATATTAACTGATTTCAATCATTTTTTGGATACTTTTTTTGGTTGCCAGCGCACATTTCTTTTTGTGCGACGCGTTTTCAAGGAAATTTGAAGGATAGAAAATTTGTGGGTCGGCATCCAAAAATGTGAAAAAAAAAGATTTTTGAGATCGATTAATGTCTTCTATTTTTGGTTTTAAAAATGCAAATTTTGGAATATTCAAAAACACATTCCTGTTGATCAAAAAATTATGACAACTTTTTATGTACAGTTTTTGCTAGTGAACAATAATGGAAAAATTTAAATTGAGACAACAATTTTTCGTTCAGTTTAGATTGATTGGAAAATGTGCAAAAAATGTTTTCCAAAATGTGTGCATTTAACTCAATCCATAAAAACACGTTTTTTGCACATTTTAAAAAAATTCTAAATTCAGCAATTTTTTTCGATTTATAAGTTTTTATTATCAATTATTAGTAAAAACTGAACGTAGAAAAAATTCTCTAACGACAAGTATTTCAAAAACTTATTGGCTTTACTTGAAAAGTTGTATCTATGAATATTTCATTAAAAGACGATTTTTCGTGGAAGATGATTTAAACATTCGATTGTTTAAACACTTTTTGTGTAAACAATTTGTTTAAAAATCCGAATTACGGAAAAACTAATAGTACCATTCGATTCTATGGAAAAATGACATAAAGTCCATGTGTTAGAAAATATTTTTCTCAATACTATAGGTTATGTAGTGTAAATAAACAATTACATCGTACGACATCCGCTTACGCATTTAATTATACTACATAACAAATAGGGTTGAGAAAAATGGTCTTATACAAGGACTGCATGTAATTTTCCACGTAGAATCGGATGGTGCTATTAGTTTCTTTTTTACTCACATTTTCAACAAATCGTTTGAGCAAAAATTGTTTAAACAATCGAAATTTTAAATTATTTTTCATGAAAAATCGTCTTTCAATTAAATGTTCTCATTCCAACATTAACTTTACTATTACGCCAACTGGTCTGCCCATTGGACTTAATAGGTTAAAAAATTGCTTATAACTTTATAAGTTGTTTATAAACTTTTGAATCATGACAATTTTTCGTTACTAATACCATTCGAATAAGAAATTAGAACGATTTTAAAACAAAATATTGTTCTTTCTACAAACAAACTGATTTAACTTGTTCATTAAATTAATTATTAATATTCCTTCAATGTATCTGCATTTATTTTAATTAATAGCAAGTTTACTTAGGCAATTTCCTTTCAGATAAAATATCACATTCTTAAAATTGCTAATTTTGTCACTATAGAGTAATACCAAGATGAATGTTCATTGGGGCGTTTTTTATTTACTTTTTTATATTTAAGTCATTTATTAAACACAAATGTGCATGTTTTAAGTTATAAGAATAATTTCTCACTAAATTAAAATGAAAAATGTATACATTTTACGGTTGAATACTACTGTAACTGCAAACAAAATAAAATCTCTGAGTCGCAATGAAAAAACGACGCGACTGCTAAAAATCATATTAGAAAAAAGGAAAAAAGGCTTCGGAGGTGACCCACTTGAAGCTCATACATACACTGTAAGCTCCATTTAACGGCCCTCCATATACCGTCTTCATAGAATTTCCGCCAACTCCATTCGGTGATGAGGGGGCCCAAGCGGCCGAGAGAGATGCGCTGCGAGCTCAGAGGAGTTGAGCAGTTCCGTAGCCATAAGGCGGACAGTTCAAACACTCGCATGCATATTTTGCATTTATTTTTAAATACACGCAGAAAATTTTCTTTTCATTCATTAGTCTTCATTATTTAAAAAAGGTCCATTCTTTATGATGACAATAATTAAGATTTGTACTAAATATAGTTTATTAATATTATGCATTCCTATTGAAAATGGATCATACGTCCCTGACTGTGTACGATGTAGAAATTCTTGGAAGGACATCTCGGCCATCGCAGGCAATACCCGAAAGAGCCTCTAAATCGAAGTTTCAGCGTACATTCAACTAATGAGAAATGGTTACAAATTTTTTTTTTATTATTTACGGGCACAATTACCACTATACCAATTTTCAACGATTAACAACAATAGTATTGAAAAAAATAACCGGGACATCGCAAAGGTCCCTTCGAGTAGAATGATCCATATGCTGACTCGACATATTCAGCTTTTACCAAAAAGTGTGCATAATTGAATCCAAAAAAAAACATGTTTTCTGCACATTTACCAAAAGTGAGAAGTGCCAATTTTGATCAGTGAGAGTATCGTCACACTTGACGATAGAATTTCGATAAGGTGGAAATTCCTTGGACTCGACCAATCAACTAAACTATCTTTTATAGAGTCGTTTAGTGTTGGAATGCCATTTTAAAGTCGTATATTGTCGCACAAGCATCTGAATAACGATAAAGTAATAAAGACGAGATATTTTTATGGGCATACAAGTATCTTAGATGATCTTTACCACCGGAAACGTATCGTGACTCGAATGAAAGTTTACTCGGAAATTTATGGCCTGAAACTCTTCTTCGAAACGTGCTCTCTGATATGCTAATCTTTACTAAAGCGACTTTAAAATGTTGTTTAATTGCCCGTATTCATTTAATATTGTAGTACTAGCAATATTATTGACACGCTACAGTGCGTGGGAAACATTGTATTGCCAATTAATAATATAAAATATAAAACAAGATTACTATGATTTAAATTTTAAATTGGACGATTTAATCCCTTCAAAAAATAATCATTTGAGGGACATTGAGCTTAATTTAGAATATTATCAACAATTTTTATTTTTTTCACAGATTAATTTGGCAAGAGGCTTGGAAAATTGGAAAGCTACTTTTAAAATATTCAGTATTTAATGCTTTTTCGGGATTTTTCAAGTGTGCAGCATTTAAATTCAGAGTTATTATATATGGAAATATGTAGTTAAATTTCAAGTAGGTATCAGTATAAAATTAGTCATTTTAAATACTTCATTCCGACACTCTTAATTTTGATAGTGTGTCGTAAATTGAAAACGTTATTTCATTTATGTAGGTTTGAAACAAAAGTTTTCAATTTTGAAGATATCTATTTGAAAAATGTTAGCCTTTAAACGTTCCCGTTTCGTGTGTACAATTCTTACAGTTTTATTTTCAATCCGCCAAATTTTGATTGATCTCAATATAAAATACTCAATTATGAAAGAAGAAATGAAATTTTTTAATTTTTACGTCTTGAAAGCTGTGCATTTTACATTTTAAAGACTATAAATTTGGTATTGAACCATTTATCAGAACTTTAACTTCAAAAATTTTCCAATTTCAAATACTTTGAATTTGGAAACTGTCCACTTGAAAGCTGTAAAATTAATTACTTTTCGGTTCTAAATGCTTATTACTGACATTATTTGAATTCGTAAACCTGTTATACGCTACTCGCATAGAGCGAGAACTTTTCAATATTAAATATAAAAACCTTCTCGCAGACGACGTTTCTTCATTCGGTAGGCAACCATTTTACACACTAGACCTTTAAATATTAAGAGAGAGAAAGAGAGAGAGAGCTATACTAGCCGAAGCACCCCTATCGCGGGAAAGGAAGGAACTTTCTTTACCCTGGTGTGGACATACCTACGTACGTAAGTGTGGCCATGCCAGGATAAGGAAGATACGTTTTTCCTCACGCCAGCGGAGTGGCAGAACCGAGTGTAGATGAGAGTCGCGAGCGAGTGTAGATGAGAGTCGCGAGCGCAGCGCCTACGGAACTCGAACGCGCGCATCTCCCTCCACTCGCTCCTTCCTACTCCGGTCAGCTTCTCGCGACTCTCGCGTGGGGCAACGTAGATAAAAAGGCGCGCTCGCGACGAAAACGGCCAGAAGGATCAGGGTTGGCTAACCTACCTCGATCGGCCTGCGCGCCCTTACACCTCGCTTTACACCACTCTCTTGCACTCAGGGTTGGTCGTCCGCTCTGCTTGCGAACTTGCTGTACATCGAATCTGCTAAAATAAAATACTGATTATACCTACATAACCCTCGTGTCTTCACTTTCGTTTCCTCCTTCCTTCATTTAACGAGACTACTGGCATATCAGTTACTCGTTCCGCTGAGGCGGTTGGCGTACCTGCTGTACTCAGTTGTATCCGAAACCTCCACCCCACGCTTTTCTCTTGTATGTTGTCTATTATTAGTTATTATAATATAAGTTTTCCTCTCCTCCTTCTAACGAGACTACTGGCATACCAGTTACTCGTTCCGCTAATGCGGTTGGTATACCAGCTGCACTCGGCCGGATCATAACCTCACTTCACTTATCAGACGACAATACGCAAAGACACGCTGCATGACGTCACACTTAGCTCTCTCTCGCACCCATTAGCGAGGCCGGCCTGTACCGCTCCAGCGCAGCCATATACGGCGCACTCCACCAATCGCTCTCTCTCTCTTCCTCACGGATATGGATGGCTTGCAGAAGAATATGATAAAAACCAAAAACTGCACCCAAGTTTATTTGACCCCTCTAACGAGCAGGCAAGAGCCACCCAAAAGTATGGCCAGGTTAGAAAAATACTTGAAGAAACGCGAAGCCCTTATATTCCAGGTACAGGTTGCATACACAAAGGATGGGAGCCCAGAAACCCTCTCTCTCTAACCCATCATTCCCCAGCATCCCTAGTGACACTTCGTCTCCCTCTTCCCTGTTCGAATCCCCAGATTCACTTCTCTCATCGCTTCTTCTCTTTCTATCCTACGAGATAGTTCCCCTAGATACCCAGATCATCTCCTTACCGCTACCAACAATAACTTTTTACACCTCAAACAGCGGGGAGCATATCAATTGGCGCCCAATGTGAGGCCCCAGAAACCCTCACTCTCTAACCCATAATTCCCCAGCATTCCTAGTGACACTCCGTCTCCCTCTCCCTGTTAGAATTCCCAGATTCACTTCCCTTATCGCTTCTTCTTCTTCTATCCTACAAGATAGTTCCCCTAGATACCGAGATTATCTCCTTACCGCTACCCACAATAACTTTTTACAACCCAAAAAGCGAGGAGCATATCAAAAGTAAGCGACTAATTTCATATTGACATCTTAAAAATGAAACCATTCTTCAAGTAGGCATTAAAAATTTAATTAAATTTGAATGATTACAATTTTGCAAGTTGAGGGTTAGGTTTGAGTCTTCTACTCGGCAGGCCGACATTGGGTCTCACTAGGGTAAGTTCTCTAATAACAGAGTTATTAGTCCGGGTGGTGAAATGCAGTAAATTTCTCTCTCTTAAGCCTGTGAGCACAGTTACCGTGTAACATATTACCACGGTTACATTAATTGACGTTACTGTTTACCGTTACCGATAAAAGTAATCCTAGAAAGTTTTCCTCACGTTTTCGCTACGAGATACGGGAATGACACTTCTAGAGTCTTTTGCCTGTTTGTTCTTCACTGTCACATTCAAAACTTCCCCGAATCTTCTCAATTGGTTCGAAAGCTTTTTATTATTTTTTTTTTTTTGAACTTCGAAAATCTCTCGAAGACATCTGAATTTCCTCAAACTTTCCTTAAAATCTTTGAAAACTCATTTTCAAAATGTTCTTTTAATCTAAATTATTTGACGTTTTGTAGAATCTTTTGAAGTGCTAAAATCTTTTTCAATCCTTCAATTTTTTTGGAAAATATTGAGAAAAGTTTTTAAGGAACTTGAAAAATCTTTATAAATTTATCTACGTTTCTTAACATTTTCTAAAATCTTTTGAAGTATTGATATCGTTTTCAATTTATTGACAACTTAAAAAAATCCAATACATCTTATGTTTCTTCATTTGTTATTTATTGTATTTATCAATTTGAAAAATAAATAGCACAACTATTAAATTGATTGTGATTGATCTTATTTTTTTCAATTCCGAAAAATATAATTTTTTTTAATTTTCAAAAAACTTTCAATTTTTAAAGCTTTTCCCAAGATTCTTATGACATTTTTTTTCATCAATTTCAATTTTCTCAAAAATCTTCGCGAAGTTTATTGTCATGCAATTTTCGAGGGATTAACTATTTTTAAAATATAGTATACAATATACATCACCCATGAAATGGGGTGAAATCTTTTCGAATCTTTTGAAATAGCCTAAAAGCTTTGAAATCTGATGAAATCCTTTAGGAAACCCTGAAATCCGTTGAGATCCTCTGAAAATTTTTGGAAAACTCCAGAATCTTTTTAAATCCCTTGAAACTTTATTTAATTTATTCCCTAAAGTTCTCTGGAAATCCTTTAGAATCCGTCGAAATCTGTAATATCTTTCAAAATTCCTTCAAAAATCCTATAAAACCTGATAAGGTTCTTTCAAATCTCTTGAAATCCACTGGAGTCTATTGAAAGCATTCAATTCTGTTTAAAGCCTCTGAAATCTCTGAAAAACTCCAATTTCTTAGATCCCTTGAAAAATATAGAAACTCCTCATGATCTTATGGAATCTTTTTTATTTCTTTCGAAACCCTATGAATCCCTCAAACATTGTAAAGTTCCTTGAAATCCCTGGAAATTTGGTAAATGCCGTAAAAAATTCCTTGAAATCTCACGAAATCATTTTAAATTCCTTATAAATTTTAAATTCTCTTGAAATTTTCTATAATCCTAGGAAGTTTTTTGAAATCTCATGAGATTCATCGGAATCTTTCAAAATACAGTATATTCTTTCAAATTCTTTGAAATTTTTGAAATCCCTTATAACTTGTGAAATCCCTAGAAATATTTTGAAATCCCATGGAATATCTCGAAATGCTTGATATCTTTGAAAATTCCTTAAAAATGTTTAAACTTTTGGAATCACAAGAATTTTTTCAAATAATTTTATATCTTTCATACCCTTTTGAAATCTCTTGCAATTTTCCAATATCTTAAATTTTCTTAGAATCTTAAAAAATACCCTAAAATCTTTGAAATCCTTTGAAATCCATTGAAATTGTTTAAAGCTCTAAAATCTTTTGAGATCCTATAATATCGTTTAGGGCTGCTAAAATCCTTACAAATCTACTGAAATATTCTAAAATCCCGGAAATAATCTTGAAATTTGTAATATCTCTGAAAATTTCGTCAAAATTTTTGAAAAATTTTAAATCCTCTAAAATCAGATGAATCTTCTCAAAATGTCTTGAAATCCCTTAAAATCTTTGAAGTTCTCTGAAATCTCTGGGAATCTATTAAAATAATTTAAAAGCCTTGAAATCCTATAAAATTCTTTCAAATTTTTGAAACCAGTTGAAAACATTTTAAACCCCTTAGAATTTGTTGAAATATTTGAAATATCGTGAAATATTCAAAACCCCTTTAAATGTTTTGAAAATGTTTGAAAACCCTTGAAATCTTATGGAATTTGGATTTTTGAGATGGCGAATATGTTGTTCTAGGTAATCTAACGAATAAGTGTGGAAATATGCTCAAAGGCAGAATGAAAAAATCGTTGCATTAGCGAGCAATTGAAGAAAATAGTAGCATTAGTGTCATTGTTTTCAGAATAGTAGCAAAATAATTGCACCGTTAAAAAAAAAGGTCAAAAAGTGTGAATAGTCGCGTCAACCCGAGGCCTGCTGTTGGAAGCCTCCAAAAATCTTAAAAATATTCATTTAGTTAGATTTTCTGAAATCTTTTATTGGAAATCTGAAATTTTTTGAGATCTCTTGGAAAGCTCCAAAATTCCTGAAAATATTGTGTAAATTATGTAAAATTCGAAATGTGCAGAAACACTTTTTAATTTTTCTAAAAACTTATAGAGTCTTTCAACATATGTTAAATTTGGTCAATTTGTTCCTTCCATCGTTAATATTAATTCAAAAACGAAAAATCGAATTCTATACAAAATTGCGGTAGGCAATTTTCAAATTTCATTTTAATAATCTATGAAGAATCGGACTGACATGTATATATCACCGTCTAAACCCGATTTTCAGACAAACTAGTTTTGATTGTAGGCCAAAATATTTCATTCTAACGCGCTTCGGATAAACTGATTTGACTTAATCTAAACTAGACTGCCGTGAAATTAATGGAGGCTCTCAGAGTCAACTGATTTTTCCTAGCCTCAAGTTATGGGTAAATTAATTAAAAATTTCTTTAATTACGAACGGTCGCTCGTTTCTCGAATCATGTCGATCGAATGCTGCTATTACATTAAATCAAAAGTGAAGGCAGCTTGAGAGCTAATGAATACATTCCATCTAGTACGTGAAACCTTACACAATTTCATCCATCCAAGCGGACAGAGAAAAAACCCAGTAAACGTAATTTTTTATTAATAGTTTACATATCGATGTGTCCAAATGACAAGGTTCCATATCGGAGAGACCAAATAAAAAAGGTGCTACCTCGTGGAGACAAAATAGAAAGGTGCTAACTTGAGTGGTGAACTCTAGTAGCTTTAAACTCCCATATAAATTGTATTGGGAACATCAGCGCCTCAATTCTGTACCAAATTTTCATTTGGTCTCCACGAGATGGAACCTTGTCATTTGGACACGTCGATATAGATATTCTTAAACGTGAATTTTCAGCCCTGCTAATGGGTTATAAGTTATAACCTATAAGATAAATTATAAAAATATAATAATCAACAGTTGAAAAGATACATTTTATTTCCTTATCAATAATGTTTCAGTATCACTATTATGTGGACGTCCGCATGAAAGGACCCTTATGGCCGGTTCTAGTTTGGGAAATATTCGCGTTTTTCTAAGCTAGGATCAAAATTATTATGTTCGGATATGAGTGGGGAATGATACTGGGACCTACACCAAATCTATTTGTGTGTACTATACTCATTCCCGAAAGCAACTAGAAAAAGGTATATTTCATGTTCGAAGAGAAAGTTTTTTTCGAAACGCTGTTTTCGAAGTTCCAATTTCAACATTCCCCAGCGGGGAATTTATCCAGCTATATGAACCTATACATAACTCCATACCGACCATAAGGGCCCTTTTCATGCGGATGCCCACATAATCTGAACTATAGAAAGAAAAATGAAAAAAAAAAAGTATAAAAATGCCTTACCTTTTTGTTCGCGTCTCTTCTACTGATAGAATCTGACATTATTCCAAAGTCACAACTGAACAAATATGGAGAAAAAGATGAGAAAGTATACATTCTTGAATGTGTAACGTTCAGGATTGAGCATTTAAAAATATTATGAGTCTCAAAAAGTAATATTTTAAAACTTAAACTTTCAAAACTAAACAATTTTATTATGGATTTTCGGCAATGACCTTATCTTTAAGGGTAGGTGGCTACGCATACAAGACATTACATAATCACCTATCAATTGCAGTTAAATATGTTTTTATTTTGATGATGAATTTTGAATTACTCTCGCTTTATGATAAGCATTATGTGAAAGAATGATTACAGCATCACTATAACCTCAAAAAATAACATACGCGACAATTTATCAGGCTTCGAGAAGTTATATTATTATTTGTTTAAAGCATACAATTGGAAATTAAAATGAAAAATCTAAAAGCGTAAAATGCTTTTTTAATACGAATTGTATGGAAAAAGTACTTTACTATCCATACGTATGATACGTATAAATATATAAAATTCAAGTGCATCACATTATTCTATAACACAGTGAATGTACTTACAATTTATGGGGATCGCACAATGCGATCAAAGATAAAGGCAGAGATTACAAGTAGATATGAAAATCTAAGACCATGAGGCTATGATTAATCTTGGCTGCGATGCCAGAAATTAGGGGCTCCATAAGCTACGTGGACAAATTTTCTTTTGTTTCAATAAAGACAAAAATGAAATTGCTATGAAGTTAAAAGGGACACAACGATATAAACAAAAGACAAAACAAACTGTCCACGTAGTTTATGGACGCTCCCTTACCTGATTACCTCCCAGAAAATACAGCCGTTCCACTTACGAGCAGTAATCCCAACTGCGCATGCGTCCTACTAGCAGCCTCATTGACAGTTGATTGCGCCCATATTTGAAACGATTAAATATGCATATTAATTGTTTACAACATGTAATAATTGTAAAGTTCATAAAATTATTAAGAATTGTTTGAAGTTAATACTTGTGATAAAAAAGGTATTCCTTCCTTTGAATTTAAAATAGATTAAATATTTTTAAGAAGTAAAATAAAGTAATAATTTTACTCTCCACTTTAAGTCTATTTTATGATGAAAGGGTTTTGTTGATTTTATAATGACTATTTATTATAAAAAATTGATTACAAATATGTAATAGAAGAAAGTCACTCACCTCCTATCGACGAGAAATATGACAAACATATTGCACAATGGCCAAGAAAGAGATAAAATACATTGATCCTCACTATACACTTTGAGTATCCACACGTCACTCATGCAGCACCGTTGCAAGTTCCGTTGTCATGGAAATCAAGGGGTAATTCTCATTTACTATTTTTATAAATTGATTATTTGACTTTGATTAGGTTATGCTTTACATTTAGAATGGAAACAGAGATGTATAATTTATTGGTTAGCTCTGGGGAAAAAATATGAATTAAACATTAGGATTAAAAGTGGTAGTGGAACAAACAGTTTTCCTTTACTTTTAAAAGAGTCTCGGGTTCATTCTAGCGGTAGTTTTTGGTATAATTCACATTTTCGAGCTATAACTTACGAGAAATTTCATAGTCGAAACATTCCTAAGTACAGCTTGGAAAAAAATCTTGAAAATTGGGTCTAAAATAGATTTTTTTATATTGTAGAGCATTTCAGCCTTCAAGTTTTCTGTGGGAGAAAAACATCTAACCACTGGACTTAAACATTCAACGGAAATCACATGTGATGTCTAAATGATGTCTTTATGATGTCTCCATGTAATTCATAAATTTAGGAAAAAACCGTTTTTTCACTCTTGAAAGAGTAACGGGTTCATTCTAGAGGTTGTTTTTGCTCTCATTTATATTTTCACAAAGAAAATAAGAGAAATTTCACAGTCGAAATATTTCTAAGTTCAGCTTGACAATTTTTTTTTCAAAATTAAGTTTAAAATAGATTTTTCTGATATTTCAGAGCGTTCAAGTCATGAAGTTTTCTGTGGGAGAAAAATATCAAACCACTGGACTCAAACTCTAAACGTAAATCGCATGTGATGTCTTCACGATGTCCTTATGGTGTCTCCATGTAATTCAGAAACTGATGAAAAAGCAGTTTTTTCACTTTTAAAAAAGTCTCGGGTTCACTCTAGAGGTTGTTTTTGGTTTCGTTCACATTTCCATACTACAACCTAGAGAAATTTCATGGTTACAATATTTCTAAGTTCAGTTTGAATAAAAAAAAATTATGTCTAAAATAGAATTTTTTTAAACTTCAGAGCGTTTAAGCCATGAAGTTTTCTGTTGAGAAAAAATATCTAACCATTAGACTCAAAATTTCAACGGAATTCACATGTGCTATCTTTATGACGTCTGCATGTTATTCAGAAATTTATGAAGAGACAGTTTTTTTCACTTTTAAAGGAGCCTCAGGTACATTTTAGAGGCTGCTCTTGCCTCTACTCGCATTTTCACAATAAAACTTCAAGAAATTTTATAGTCGAAATATTTCTAAGTTCAGGTTGAATTTTTTTTTCAAAATTAAGTCTAAAATAGATTTTCTTCTATTTCAGAGCATTTAAGCCATAAGGTTTCTGTGGGAGAAAAATATCCAACCACTGGACTCAAACTTTGAACGTGAATCACATGAGATGTCTTCATGATGTCCTTATGATGTCTTCATGTAATTCAGAAATGTATAAAAAGACAGTTTTTTCACTTTTGAAAGATTCTCGTGTCCACTCTAGAGGTTGTTTTTGCTTTTATTTGCATTTTCACATTAAAACTTGAAGAACCTTTATAGTCGAAATATTTCTAAGTTCGGTTTGACATTTTTTTAAAAATCAATTCTAAAATAGATTTTTCTGATATTTCAGAGCGTTTAAGTCATGAAGTTTTCTGTGGGAGAAAAATATCAAACCACTGGACTTAAACTTTGAACGGAAATCGCATGTGATGTCTTCACGATGTTCTTATGGTGTCTCCATGTAATTCAGAAATTTATGAAAAAGCAGTTTTTTCACTTTTAAAAAAGTCTAGGGTTCACTCTAGAGGTTGTTTTTGGTTTCGTTCACATTTCCATGCTACAAACTAGAGAAATTTCATGGTAAAAATATTTCTAAGTTCAGTTTGAATTTTTTTTTAAAATTATGTCTAAAATAGAATTTTTTTAAACTTCAGAGCGTTTAAGCCATGAAGTTTTCTGTTGAGAAAAAATATCTAACCATTAGACTCAAACTTTGAACGTAAATCACATGTGATATCTTCATGATGTCCTTATGATGTCTCCATTTAATTCAGAAATGTATAAAAAGACAGTTTTTTCACTTTTGAAAGATTCTCGGGTCCACTATAGAGGTTGTTTTTGCTTTCTTTCGCATTTTCACATTAAAACTTAGAAAACCTTTATAGTCGAAATATTTCTAAGTTCGGTTTGACATTTTTTTTTAAATCAAGTCTAAAATAGATTTTTCTGATATTTTAGAGCGTTTAAGTCATGAAGTTTTCTGTGGGAGGAAAATATCTAACCACTGGACTTGAGCTTTGAACGGAAATCACATGTGATGTCTTCATGATGTCCTTATGACGTATCCATGTAATTCAGAAATTTATGAAAAGACAGTTTTTTTCACTTTTAAAAGAGTCTCAGGTCATTTTAGAGGCTGCTTTTGCCTTCATTTGCATTTTCACAATAAAAATTAGAGAAATTTGATAGTCGAAATATTTCTAAGTTCAGTTTGAAATTTTTTTTCAAAATTAAGTCTAAAATAGAGTTTTTTTATACTTTAGAGCGTTTAAGCCATGAATTTTTCCGCGGGAGAAAGATATGTAACCACTGGACTTAAACTTTGAACGTAAATCATATGTGGTGTCTTTATGATGTATTTATGATGTCTAGACACTTTCAATATCAAAACTTTAAAAGATTCGCTAAAATAGCAGATGTTAAACAATTTTTATATAATTTATTTGATGAATTATTTGAAAACTTAATTGATAATGATTATAAATCAACAACAAATGATTTATAAAAAGGGATATACGTAATTTAAATAGATACGAAAGGAGACAATACGAAATAAGTAACTTAAAAATGCAGTCTATATATAGCTAGAATATTAATAATTGAAGGTCCTACAGTTTTATGTACATACTTCAAATTGGAAGTATTAATAGTTGGAACCGGCTGGAACTATTTAAAATTTATACGAACTGTCTACCTTTACGGAATTTTCCGTAAGACCAACCCCTTTCCAGATCGTTCAGGGCTGAAATTACGGAATTTCCCGTAACTCTAGCCACAGCGCTATACTTGACCGGGTTGGTCTCACGGAAAATTCCGTAACGCTAGTCAGGCCCAAATAAAAATCTCACGCCTCTAAAAACGGACAATAAAAACTAAAACTAAAATTTTGATCGCGAACAATAACTTCTATGCGGTTTTGAATCATCAATCGCGAATAAACTCTTGGACATCAATCGTGGTACTGTGAAAATTGTGGGACTTTGGATATAAAGACTTGAAACTGTAAATAAATAAATTTGAATAAATAACAATAAATAAAGTAAACATTTCAATATCAAAACCTTTTTATAATATGAGAGTACATGACCTAAATCAAAGTCGAATATCAAAACTAAATTCAAATTTCTGATATTTTGGGTATTTAATTTTTCGTCACAGTACCTTTTTGACTTTTCTTTTGCTGCTTTCAGATTTTCTTCAGCAGTTTTTGAACATCAACCAGTAATTTATTTTCTTGATTATTCATTGGATTTTTAAGTGCCAAATTTTCGATTCTACCACAAGTTTTATTTCATCCTTTATTCTCTAAATCAGCTTCAGTGGCAATTTCGATTGCCGTGTCTAAGGACTTTTATCCCTAATAAATGACAAAGTTCCCTGCACAGGAATACTTAATCCTAAATGGAAAGTAGTTATTCACAGAATCGATTTTTTTAGATTATTCCAAAGGTTTTAAAATGTCGAACTCGTTGTTATGCTACAAAGGCACCGCACTATAAAACATTGAATCAATTTTAAGTTTTTTTTTCGGACGACTATGGCCAAAGCGCCTCATAATTTAGTTTGCTAATTTCAGTCTAGAGTTTTGAAGGTTTCTTTTCTATTAAAAAAGCTAAGTAGATGAATAAATTAGGGTGGTCTTGGCTCGACCCTGCCGATGACCTCGCTATTCGTTTTACGAGAAGTCTTCATTGTACTGCTTTGGAGACCACCAATTTATTTATAACCACCACAAGGCAGGAATCTGATGTGCATGCGTTAGAAGCGTGCTTTCTGTTTACAAACCAATACGAGCTCACAATCAGCTCTGAATATCAGCGAATGTAAAAACGGTATTTCCTTTGTTAAATTTTGCTGCACCGAGTCAAATCGATTTAAATCCTATCCCATAAAAAAATCGAAAATTTGTGTGCCATCTGCATTTCCAGACGGATGTCAATGAGTAAATAAAAAACAATAATGTAAATTTAAAAATTGAATACAACAGAGTAGGGAAATTAAGATTATAGTTAATTACGAGTAATATTATATAAGATAGATACAGGTGTTAAGAACTGACTTTGCGAAATTACGAGAAAAATTCATTGATCAGGCAGTGGGATAAAATTCTAAAAATTCGCCACTTTCTATTTATAATTGCTAAGTAAAGACACACGTGGATAAAATAATTCAAAGTCATATCAACTTTACTTCTTCGGATTGTAATATCGACTAGATCACTACTTTTTGCAATAATTACATGTAGAAGTAGAGCAGCATGTAACTGTAATTTGTCTATTCTCAAGGACCTAGGCCATTATTGAATTCTGAAATTTTGCACTAAACGAGAATTATGACAAATGGATCGACAAATGGTGTATGTAATTGCAATTTCTCTAATTAAACGCTTTCATCAAAGACTTACCACAAAGTTTGCTCTTTTAGAGTTAAAAAAATAGTCCGTCTTGCCTAACGAAATAATGCAAAATAATGTAATGTAAAAATATTTTTCTATATACATCCAATAATGAACACTTTCCCTTTTATCATAAAAAATTGAAATTCTGAAAAAAACTCTGAATTAGGAGACCAGAAACTTTCCGACATCCCCTTTCTTTATTTGAAAAGAAAATTGATCTCGAAAATGTTCAGCGCCTTACTTTTTCGCCCTCTGTGCTTAAAATATTCCTAAGAATAATGAATTATGCACAAACAAACATTTGTTGAGGTAAAACTGCCTTATTCGAAGACAGAAATATTAATAAGAAAAATTATCATCGTTCCGATTAGTTCGTGAAGACTTTCGAGAATTTTTGAAATGTGCTGAATCTCACGTAAATATATATTTATAAGGGTTTTACAAATTGATCTTTTAAAAGGAGAATTCAGGGAAGTTTAGAAGCTTATCAATTTTTGATTCACCGTTGAGTACTCGTGTCACATATACATTGAACGGTCTTTTCTCATCTTCGAGACCAAACTGCAGGAGACTGGTGACCAGTCATTGATCATTATTCCTTTGGTTCTGGCTTGGTTTTCATACTTTCCTTTGCATGACCGAAGTTTGGTGGGACTGACGTTATGAATGGACA
>JAUMHM010007619.1:0-57833 GCA_032362435.1 Melikaiella ostensackeni
AAAAATGGAACGAGAAATAAAGTTCTTATAAAATTTGATGTGTCCTGTCAATTGATTATCTGATTTGAGTAAAAAACCATCAGAATAAGCTTTAATAAGTCAATAACGTTTGATAGATGACAATCTAAAAAATTTTATTAGGACAATTTTTCCAAAAATTTAATTTTTTTATAATTCCCTATTGGCTTTTTGTGCAAAAATCAATATTTTACTTACAAAAAGTGAATAATAAAAAAATAATGACTTTACACGCCTGTAACTTTTCAAATATTGACGATACAAAAAATTTGTTAAGAACTTTTTTATAGCTCGTCAAATAAGCTACTTACAAAATTGTCATTTAACTTTTTCACCTAACTTCAATAGTTTAGCTGAAAAAGGCAAAAAACGGAAAATTTTAATTTCAAAGCTCTGTAAAAAATTAAATAATGAAAATTAAAATTCGGCTCAATTAGATTTTTTGTTCCAAATTTAGTATATTATAAGGTATAACCAAGGATTTTATGAAAAAAAAATTTTTCCTGGGTTGCAAGAAGAAATAAGGTAAAAAAATCATTTTACCGTGTTATTTAAATGGTAAAACTTCAGATTCGATGATGGACCTCTTAAAATTAAAATTATGAGCTCAGCTTTTAACAGGATATTTGTTTAGACATATTCTACGATATTTTGAGCGTCGCGCGAGAAAAAAAAAATATCAATTTTTTTTTGGCACACCCTAATGCTCACACATGAAGGCTTTACCCTCCCTATTGCGGTCTGAGATTTTCACATTATCATATTTTTAATATTCTGATTCTAAATTTGTAAAAATAATGAGAATTGGCAATTATAGAATTAATTACATAGCCACACAAAAAAAAAGAAAAGATCTGGTTTTTTTGACGAGACACATGTATTCCTATGTATTTTGAGCCGCTCAATCGGAATGTGAGGTCGAGATAGCACCTTTCACGATTGGTTTTTGACATATCCTAAAAAAAACCGCACTTTTGAGTATGTGATGGAAAAACATGTTTTTTTACGGGATTAAAACCGCTGATTCTAAAAATAGAGCCAGATTAGTTATATAACTGACAATTTCATGACATAACCTCAAAAAAAGTCTTTTAGCAGCAACTTGTAAGCCAGCATTGCATTTTTATGGATTTTGAGCCGTAGAACCCAGTTTTTAAGTCAAACCTGCATAGTAACGAACAAATCTGTTAGATTATTTCAAAAACATACTATATTAAAACAATTTTCTCTTAGAGAAGTCTTTCTCATCACATTTATCGTCAGGAAGCTTACTGCGTTTCTTTTGAACTATGACTTCTGAGCCTCCTGTGTCATGATTCAATCATAGATCTTTGGACTGGTGTGTCTATTCATTTGCATCCATTCAATTCACTTAAATATTCAGTGTCATTACCTGCTACTGCACTAGGTACTAGAAGTGATGACGCTTTTTTTCCTAAAATGACTTTGACTGAGAAAAATGTATGACTTGATTACAAAAACGTCCTTAAACAATTTCTGGGAAACGTTAAAAGCCCAGAATGGGAAAAACAGGTCTCGAGATTGGTCAATAGTTTCAAAAAATTGAAATGTTTAATGAGTTTGAAGCTACATCTCATGGATTCTCATGTTGAATACTTCCCTGAAAACCTTGGGGACTACAGTGAAGAACAGGGCAACAGGTTCCACCAAGATATCAAAGTGATGGAACAAGAGCAACAAAAACGCCAAATGTCATTACCGAACTTCTTATCTTGACAGTGAATGCAAAAGGTATGCAGCTTTTGTGTGCGGTATGAGATCATATGGCGATATAAAATTTTTCTTACACATTAAGGCTTTACCCTCCATATTGCGGTCTAAGATGTTTACGCATCAATGCTTCACCCCCATGTCACGGTCTAAGATATTCACATTATTTTACTTTTAATATTCTGATTCTAAATTTGTAAAAAGAATATAAAATGGCAATGATAAAATTAATTATCGACTTTCAAAAGTAAATAAAGTTGAGAAGCTCTGAAGTTCAGTAGAAACGGTCCTTTTAGTCGGTTCATCTAGGGGTTGAGCAACAAGAACGTAAAATGTCATTACCGAAGTCTTTTGAAAGTTTGACGCTGAATGCAAAAAAGATACAGCTTTTGTGTGTCACTAATCGAATTGCTGCTGCTTCCCAATAACTGATACTAAGCTCCACTGCAGAACAGCTTGTCTGAAGTAAGAAAATTTTCCGTGATTTTTCATTCCGAAAAATTAATTTCCGGATGAGAAAGAAAACATTAGAATTCTTAAAAAAAAAGAGAATTTTAAAATTATAGGTTAAATAATCTAAAAGAAGCTTCAAACTAATTTAATAAAACTCGATTCACTTTTCGGCAAGTATCGCGAATTGAAAACATTGTTCAGTTGTTATGTAAAAATTTTTTACATATGATAAATTTGTCTAAATGACAATCTTCCGATGGAAATATTGGAATGAAACTTTTTTTTGCTGTTGTCCAATGTCGAATACAAATTATATATGAAATAAAATTCAATAACTAAGCATTCAAAGCAAAATAAAAATTTTAAAACGTACATTAGATTGCGCGAATGGCTAAAATATTGTTGTCATAGCGCACCGTCTGATGTATAACCTAATTTTATTACTAAAAAATTTATTTCCGTGATTAAAAAAAATCAATTTATATTTTCGTTTATAAACGTTGCGAACTTCAGCGATGTCATTTGTTGAACGTCTTGAAGACTTGATATAGTAAAGTGTACTTTTCAGCATAATTGCATGCACACATCTCCTGGGTCGTTTATTGGAAAAACAATTTTATCGATTGCCACATCCACCTTATGACATCAGGGAACAGTTTAACGCTCCTTGAAATTATTGCTATTAAATTTTCATTGCGTTTACTCTCTACTATTAGAATTTCTGCATTATTTTTTAGAGGCAAATTGCTTGCAATTGTGTTCAAAATAGTTTTAGAAATTTGAAAGGGCTGTTTTCTTTGCAAAAAAAAATAAACTGTTTGAATTTCGTTTTATTCTAGATAAAGAAAGAAAACAATTAAGAAATGAAATCGTTCAATTTTAAACAATTTCTAACTAGAAACGTGAACGAATTAATAATGTATACTATACAGTATTAAAAAAAATTGGTCTGAAAGCTTCAGAAATGATCATCGTCTTATTTGAAATCTTGATCATATAATCAGTTCCAAATTTAAACTAAAAATGTTACGATCCCAAATTTTGAAGCTGGCAAAATGAGGGAAACTTCAAATTTAAGAATTTAGATAATTTTAATACTGAAATTGTGCCACTCGAAACTTAAAGAAGTCGACGAATTTAGGCACGGAAAAGTGTTACGGAATTTTCCGTGAGACCAGCTGGGTCAATTATAGTGTCAGGGCTAGATTCACGGAAAATTCCGTAGCTTTAGCGCTGGAGGAGCTGGAAAGGGCTTAGTCGTACAGGAAATTTCGCAATGGTAGACAGTTCAACGAATTGAACTATTTGGAATGCGAATAAATATAATATGCTGATTGAAAAATTTGACAATTTTACTACGAAATTCCTGGAAATTAAAGAAACCGAGAATCCAGGGATCTAGTGTGGACAAAACAATCTCAAATGTTTTTATTCTAATTAAAAAAAAAAAGAGGAATGATATAAAAGGCAACCTTCAAATCCCCTCTCTCCACGATTAAACAAGAACTATGCGTTTCATCAAAGAATTGTCTCTAGAAAATTTGTAGCAGTTTTTGAGATGAATAATTTTGCATCGTGGCGTTTTTTCGTACCTTTCATAGTTTGACTGAAAAATAGAATTTTTTATTTTCAGTGAAATTTTTCGCGATTGAAACAAAAATTATGCGTTCCATCAAAAAAATATTCTCGGGCGAATTTCTGTACCTTTTTGAGATGAACAATTCTTCCCCTGAAAATTTTTTTCTTATATCGTATAGTTTTGCTGAAAAGTGGATTTTTTTATTTATACTAATCTTTTTCACGATCGAAACAAAAACAATGCGTATCATCAAAAAAATAGTTTAGAGCAAATTTGAATATCCTTTTGAGATTAACAATGTTGTTTTCCAACATTTTTTTCGTATCTCAGATAGTTTTGCTGGAAAATGGAACTTTTGATTTTTTAAGAAGCATTTTCGATGGTTAAAATCAAAACTGTTGGTTGAAAAAGGCTGATTAACCAACTCTTTCTGTCTATTGAGGAATCACCCACTTCTCACCTCCTGCGCACTGGAAATCTCAGTACGCAACCACCACCCACTTTCCACCTTACCACGCGCTAAATCTCAGCAAGTAGTCACCACCCACTTCCCACCTTACTGTGTACTGGCACTCTCAGTACGCAACTACCACCCATTTTCCACATCACCATGCGCTTGATCCCTCAGCACGTGATATCTGCCACCCACTTCCCATCTCGCTGCTTACTAGAACTCTCAGTAAGCAACTTCTAGGAAAAACTGTCCTACGTCCTGAAAAGTTGTGATTCGAAGAAAGTACGCCGCAACCTATCGTAGACAGACAATCACGAGAAGAGAGAGCGTGCGCCGCGTATTGGCACTTCCAGCACGCAAACATCATCTACTTTCCACCTCAATACGCGCTGGATCTCTCAGCACGTAATCACCAGCCACTTCCTACCATGATGCGTACTGGAATGCTCAGCACACGACACCACCCACTTCCCACCTCAACCCGCGCTCGATTTGTCAGCACGTAGTCACCAACCACTTCCCACATTGCCGCGTGCTGGTACTTTTAGTACGCAACCACCACCTGCTTTCCACCTCACCACGCGCTGGATCTCTCATCATGCATTCACCACACACTTCCCACTTCGCCACGTCCCGACACTTTCAGCACGCAACCATCACTCACCTTTCATTTCACCACGTGCTGGAACTCTCATCACGTACTCACCACCCACTCCCCACCACGCCGTGCATTGGCACTCTCAGCACGCCACCTCCACCCATTTTCCCCTTACTACGCGATGGAACTTTCAGCACGTAGTCACCACCCACTTCCTACTTCGCCACGTACTGGCACTTTCAGCACGCGAACATCATCTACTTTCCACCTCACCACGCGCTGGATCTCTCAGCACGTAATCACCAGCCACTTCCTACCACGATGCGTACTGGAATGCTCAGCACACGACCACCACCCACTTCCCACCTCAACACACGCTCGATTTGTCAGCACGTAGTCACCAACCACTTCCCACATCGCCGCGTGCTGGCACTCTTAGCACGCAACGACCACCTACTTTTCACCTCACCACGCGCTGGATCTCTCAGCACGTAGTCACCACCCACTTCCCACCTCGCCACGGACTGGAAATCTCAATATGCAGTAACCACCCGATTTTAGACGATATGCATTCTACCGATCAGACAAAGAAAATTTGAGTAAGTGTTCATTCAATTTTGAAATCCGCCGGAAAATTAAAAAAGTCTTAAAATTGACAAAATAGCGGCATTTTTTCTGAAAGTTTTTAAACTCAATTTTCTGAAAAAGGCCTTCGTTTTATTTTTTTCTTGATTTTTTTAAAAACAGTACTAATGTGATGCATATATCCCATCAGAGTTTATCTTGTGCTCGCGGCTTAGAGAATAGAGGATTGGATTTATTTTTATGAAAATAAAAATTCGCATTTTTTTCAATAACGAGACGAAATACGCAAAAAGTCATTAAATCAAAGTTGTTCCACTCGAGAACTTCTAAAAACGTCTTCAGCACTTTCCTCCATTTCGAATTTTTTCTCGAAAATCTCGTTAAAATAAGAATAGAGTCAGCTCTACTTGTGTTGTTCTGATAACAATAAAATTTTCTAAAACTTTCAAAACAAAATTTTGTCAACTTCTAGATTGACGCATCAAATTTTGCTTATAATATTTTAGAATATTTTATTGTGTTAAGAAAAATACAATTGTAGCTAACTTTATCCATATTTTATCGAAAACTTAAAAGAAAACGCAAGATAGAGTAAAGTGTTAAGAAACTTTTTTTTAGAATTTTTCGATTTAAAAAACTATGATGTTGTTTTGATTTTTTTCGTATCTCATCTGGTTGCTCTAAAAAATGCGAATTTTCATTTTTCATAAAGAAAAATCCAATTTTCTCTCTCTCAAGTCGCGGGCACAAGATGAACTCTTATGGGATATATGCTCGATATTTGTACCAACTTGAAAAAAATCAAGTCAGAATGGAATGATGACCCTTCTGAGGAAATTCAGTTCAAAGATTTTCAGAAAAATTACTGCCATTTTGTCAATTTCGAGGTTAATTCTTGAACTTTTTTTATTTTTGGCGGATTTTGAAAGTGAACGAAAGGATCTTTCAGAAACAACAAGAAGCAGTTGAATATCTATAATTATTGGTTTAGATACTGCAACACTTTTAAACAAAATTTCAACAATTGTTTCATAAACTGCGTCAACAACTTTAAAAGTTTCAATACTCATGACTTATTCAACAACTTTTTCCTCTAATCGGTTTTCAGAAAGAAATTCCAAATCGATCAAATTTTTTTTATCAAGTCTAATACAAGAAGAGTAAGAAAATGTGGAAGGGAATCGACCTTATTTGCCTGAAAACTTCAAAATTCTATAATATTATAAAATCTTTGCATCTATTTTTCTTAAGCAATGAAAAGTATCTACGCCTAAAAATCAATAGGGACAAGTACATAATAAACAGAGTAAAATTCTTGGACATCAAGAAATGTGGGGCTTACTCTGGAGCTGAATTGAATATAATCTTCTCGCGCTTTCGTTCATGCAAATGCACAGACTTGTATGTTTGAAACGACCCAGGCATCCGGGATCGAGAATATTGCTTTGAATAATGTAAGAATGGTAAGATTTGACTGAGTTCACATTTCTGCGATATTCCCAGTGAATTCTATTGAAGACCTAAATAAACTCAGTCGCCTCTAAACCGAAAAAATAGCGCTGATTTCACTTGAAATAAAACAGCATATCTAATTCAGTTATGAAAAGCTAAACCGCCCCACCCCACTTTTTAGCGAAATTAAGTTTATTGTAGAAAACACTTTTTTTATAACACATACTCGAAATGTTCGATTTTCGAGGCATGTATAGCGTGCGGAAAGTGACCAATTCTGAAACTGTGATAAAAAGCACTTATAAAGAGACTTTTTGTAACTGTTGCGCTCGCGCATTCGCAGCAAGATAACTTTTTCTAGCTGCTGCGCTTACGCGCTTTAGGCAAAATCACTTTTTCGAGCTCCTGTGCAGGTTCACTTCAATCTCAAATTACTTTCCAAGTGAGCTGGGATTCAGTATAGCAACATAACCTCACTACTGGCTTCAGGTGTCCAAAACTTAATCACTCGCACTCTTGATACTGATACGTGATTTTTTACAGCGATTTACGTAATTTGCGGAAGAAACGTCGAGTGACACAGCACGACCCATCCCTGTCTATTTCTTCGCGGTAGTGTGTAGTGTATCTGAATGTATCGTGTGCGAACAACTGCGATCAGCTGATCGCGCGTGCTGTCAAATTACCGTTTTATTCTTGCTTCGGAGTTCGGTAGTTAATTTAATAGAAACAGTGAGTGAATCTGAAAGTAGTGACGTCGATCAGACACCACCAGAAGTTCGTGAAGCAGCTGAGCAAACTACAAACAATTTATTGCCCAAGCAATCAAAAGAGAAATATCCGTCAGTTTACAATCAGTTTATGCTTTGGAAAAATGAGAAAAGAGTGAAATCTCTATCTGAGAACGTATTGTTGGCATATTTGAGTGAATTAGCAAAAAATTTAAAACCTTCAACTTTGTGGTCTCGCTATTCAATGCTGAAGAGTACCATAAAAACCGATGATAATATTGACATTGGTACTCATGGCAAACTGAATACCTTTTTAGAAAGGAAATCAACGATTTGTCAGCAAAAAATCCAAAACTCTGTTACCAGAGGAATGTGCAACTTTCATAACCGAAGCTCCTGATCAGTAGTATTTAGCAACGAAGGTAAATATAACAAAAAATGTATAGACTTATGTTTTCTTAATTTTTGGTATGTGACACAACCTCACTCTGTTATACTAAGGACGCTCCGAAGATAATTCTTTCTGTGCTATCTATTTTTTACTCTTTTTTTGTATCTTTTAGAATATCAATGTAAATGAAAAGAAGGAATTAATTTTGAAGTGACCTACGTATTAACTCATTTGATGATTTATTTACATTTAATATTGATTAAGTTAAATAATTAATAGTGATAATAACAGTTCATTATGTTATTTGCAGGTTGCTTTAATCTCTTGAATTACGGGTGTAGTTCGAGAAACAGAGCTCTACCATATCATGATAAATGATATCAAGGACCATTTCTCTCATTTACTGATAACAATACCAAAAATCAAAACGCATGTTCCGCGAACATTGACGATTGGAGGTGGATTCTACTACAATTTGTTTAAAAAATATGAGGCTCTTCGACCACAAAATGTAAATTCCCGTATATATTTTTTGAATTATCAGAATGGCAAGAGCACGCATCAAGTTATTGGCATCAACATCGAAGGTGAACTTCGGCGCATCCACATCTAAAGATTGTGACTCAGAGGATACACATATAGCATAATAACACCATCTGCTAATGCAAACAAAATTGTTTATCATTTTTCTAATTGTTCAAAAGTAACAATTCAAAAATTTTGTAAAAGACGACAAAGATTCACCACCTTAAAAAAATTAAAGGTTGACTTAATTTTTCTATATTTTTCTGTTCATAAGTTCTCTCATTATTCCACTAATATTTAGAGTAAGAAAAAGAGGGAAGCTTTACTTTATTTTTGTACATTTTTATTGATTATCTTCTTCATTCATAATGTGTCCCCTAAGGGTTCACATGACCTTCATTTCTTACAATACTTTCGCATACATATTTTAAAAGAGCTTATCCTTACTATTTAAAGTTATTTACAACTATTTACATGAACTCTTATATCTAGATCCTTATTTCTATTTTTTCGATAGCGCAATTTATGACATGTCAGCTAACGAGTAAGCGAGCGACCGGAAGCGTGAGTGCAAGCGAGAGAGAGAGAGACAGCAAGAACGCAACCGCATCTTAATCTACTCATGCTATTACATAACATTTATTTACGAATCTTTACGCTTCTAATCTGAGCGACCTCCGTTTCCTTTTTCTTTCTCTTCTTTTGTACTTCCATTCACTTCTCTAGCCCTCTCCAACTCCTTCATCCACTCCTTCCCCAATCCATCCTCTCCTAGAATCTTTACCGCATTTTCTTGCCAGCTCCCTTTATCTTCCATTCCTCTCCTACATCCTTCCCATACATGCTCCCATGTTTCCTCTTTCCATTCACAGATTCTGGACTTTCTGTTCTCTTTCTCTTCCAGATACATCCCTTCCCTCACCTCGCTCCCCAATCTAAATCTTGCTATTCTGGTCCATCTTCTCTCTTTCCATCCCTCTTCTAAATACTTTAATACTCCTTTCTTTTTTATCATCTTATACCATTTCTTATATTTTGATTCCTCAGTCATCCCCCATCTCTCTATTAATTATCTTTCCCTCTTCCTTTTTTCCAATCCTCCATAGTTCACTCCAGTTCCATCTTCTATATCTCTAGCATTAGAGAACTCCCTTCTTTCTTCTTCCCATCTCGTTAATTCTGTCGCCCTCCCTCTCCTTTCCTCCACCTCTATCAAACACATTCTGGCTAACTCTCCTTCCTTTTCCTCCCTCCGCTTCGTCTCAAATTTCCATGCCCTCTTTTCCGCTTTGATACTTAATTTATCCCCTTGCGCTTCTTCTCTCACCATATATCCTGGGGTCTTCCAGTCTACACCTAACGTCCACCTCATATACCTCTCTTGTAAACTCTCAATCTCTTTTCTCTCTTTCCATCCCCATTTCTCTGCTCCATAACCTAATATTGGCCACACCAGCTTATCAAATAGCCACATTCTCCTTCTCCATTTTTTTTCTAAACCCTTTTTCTATTCCCCATATCTGTTTCATTACCCCTGCTGCTTTTTTATCCTTTCTCTTATATGAGCTCTATGATCACTATGTGCTTGCAAAGTATATCCCAGGTATTTAAACTCTTTTACTTCTTCTAGCTTTATTTCCTTCCATCTCCCCGTCCATTCTTCTTGTCTCTTTCTTTTTTTTCTTTTTTTTCTTTTTTCTTTCTTTCATCAGCCTCTGCCATCAACACTATATCATCCGCGTATGCCCGAGTATATATCTTTTTGTTCCCTAACTGACTCCTCCCCATCCTTTTCTCTTCATTCCTTCTTCCAAGTCTAATATTAATATATTAAATAAAAGTGGGCTCAGAGGACATCCTTGTCCTACTCCTCTCATCAACCAGAAACTATCTCCTACTTGCTCTCCTACCTTTACCCTGCATTTTGTCTCTCTAAAAATTGCCGACACTTTCTTTGTTAATCCCTCTCTTGACCCTCTTTTTCAACATAACATTTTCCATCTTGCCTCGGTCTAATGAGTCAAACGCCGCCTTCAAGTCCACGAACATTGCTATCATTGTCCTTTTCTCCCTTTTAATCCTCTCATTCACTAGATAGTTCAGAACATATATGTTGTCCATCATCCCCACCCCTTTTCTAAACCCTGCCTGATTCGGTGGCTCTATCTTTTTTTCCTCAACTTCTTTCTTTAACTCCTCCAATAAAACATTCCCATATACTTTATATGATGTTGGCATTTGTGCCACTCCTCTATAATTTTTAACCTCCTCCCCTTTGCCTTTTTTCACTATGGACACCACTACTCCTTCCTTCCATAACTCTGGCCACCCTTCTCTCTCCATACTCTATTGCACATTATCCATGCCCATTCCATACATTGTGTCTCCCCATATTCCCAGACTTCATTTGGAATCTCATCTATACCAGGTGCCTCTCCATCTCTCATTATCCCTAATACCTTGACTATTTCCTCCCTTGTAATGTCTTCCTCCTCATCTGTTTCCCTTCCATATTTTCCTCCTTTCCTAACTTACCTCTCTACCGGGTTGGTCGTAGCAGGGTGGGGTAGATAGTGAGAAAAGCAAGGCAGGTAGACGCAATGATAGAAACAGAGAATGATAGAAGGCGGGAGCGTTTGAATGGGATTCATGGCTAGCGGAGCGAATACAAGAAAGGGAAAAAGGGATTTAGATCAGGAAGTTTTCAGCACGCCGAATGAGGAGAACAAAAAAACGAAGGAAAGGAGAAAGTATAGGAAAACGGTAGAAAAGGAGCGATTGAGAGCTAACAGCGTGGGGTCGATTAAAGTGTTTATCAAAAGGAAGAGAGGGGAGAGGAGAGGCAGTGAGGACAAGGAAGATATAGGATCAAGTTTGGAAAATGTTCAGATCGCCGCCGGAAAAACATAGTTATGTAAAGAAGGATGAGAACAATAAGGAGACAGAAGGAAACAGAGCTGAGGCTAAAGATCCGATGAAAGACGAAAGATTAAAAGAAACGCGCCAAATGATGATAGAAGTAATGGGGATATATGAAGAAAAGGAAGAGAGAAGGAGAGAGGGAATACAGAGAGAAATTAGGCTGAAAATGGCCAAACATGGGTAAGAAATAAGGAAATGATATGTGGTCAGAGAAAAGCTGGAGAAAAAGATACAGACGTTAGAACAAAGACTTGTAAAGCAGTAGGAGACTAATGAAAATGTAGAGGAGTTAGAAGGTAGGATAAAAAGAGATAGAAAGTTCAAACCGGAAGTTTAGAGGTGGAGAGAGTGGGAATAAGGAGAAGAAAAGATTGAGAAAAATAGAACAAAGAATTAAAAAGAAAGAAAGAGAAGAAAGAAAAGTAAACATAGTGATAAAGGGTCTAAGATTATAGGGGAAGGAGCTGAAAAATGAGTGGAAGAAGTTCTAAAGAGAATTGATGTTAAGGTAGAGATAGAGGAAGTGCGTAGTGCAGGAAGGGAAGAGCGAAGAGGGAAGAGCGAAGAGGGAAGAGAATGGTACTTGTGAAACTAAAGAAATGGGAACATAAGAGGAGGTGATGACAAAGAAGAGAGTGTTATGTGGAAGCCCGGAGAGGATAGAGGATGATTTGACATGGGTAGAAAGTAATATGCAGTATAAGTTAAGGAAAATAGCGGAAGAGGAAAGAAAAAAGGGGAGAAGAACATGGGTTAAGTATGGGAGAATACAGATAGAAGGTGTATGGTTGGATTGGGACGAGGATAAGGAAGAGTTAGTAAAAAATGAGGTGTAGGGAAACTAGGAGAGAAAGAAACGGGTGATATAGTAATAAGAAATAGTAGGAAACAAAAAGATACGAGGAAAGAAAGTAGAGAAGATTGGAGGATATGCTACTGGAATATAGCAGGCTTGGAAAGGAAGGATAGGGAGTTTATGGGAAATTTGGCACAATGGGATGTAGTAGTAATGATGGAAACGTGGCTAGATGTAAAGGGATGGGAAAGAGTAAGGGGAAGATTACCAAGGGGTTACAAATGGCAGGTTCAAAATGCAAAAAGGAAGAATAAGAAAAGCAGAGCAATGGGAGGAATCATGATGGGAGTAAGGAACGAATGTATAACAGAGAAGTTTGAAAAAGAGATGAAAGAACAAAAAAAGGATTAATAGTAGGAGAGATAAATATGGGAGGAGAGAGGTGGAAGATAGTGGGGGTTTATGTGAACCGTGATATGCAGGAAAAATCAGAGGAGATGAGAGAACTGATGGAAGAAAATAAACAAGAGATTAGGCTTATAATAGGAGAAGATTTTGATGTGAGAACAGGAGATAGAGGAGAAAGGGAATGGGGTGAAGAGCGAGGAAGAAAATCCAAAGACAAGATACTGAATGGGAACGGAAGGAAATTGTTGAAGAGCCTAGAGGTGATGGGATGGTTTCTCCTAAACGGAAATATAGAGGGGGATGAGGAAGGCGAATATGCACGTTCGATAGGAAAAAGAGGAACGGTAATTGATTATGTGGTAGTGGACGACGAGGTAAGGGAGAAGGTTAAGAAGCTAGAGGTAGGGAATTATATAGATTCGGATCATTTTCCCATAATAGTGACATCAGAGGGAGGAAAGTGTTAGAACAATAAGGCTAAAAAGGAAGCAAAAGTTAACTTAAGCAGGAAGAGGGGATTTGTCAATAGAAGGTAGAGAACAGTTTGAGGAAAAGCTCAGAAATATCAAAATAGGGGAAGGAAATGTAAACGAAGAGATGAAAATAGTGATAGAAGAAATAAAAAGAGTATTATTGATTATCAGTCCTATAATTGTTACTTTGTAAAGTAATTCAAAAATTAACCCAAGTGAAGGGGAGTGTTGAATTTGTTAAAATTACTTGAAATCCTTCGAATCCCATTGAAATTTTTTAAAAATATTTTGCAGTCCCTAGAAATTCTCCAAAAATTCCAGCGCTGCTGCATAGTCACCTTCAGTCACTTTTTTTCAAATCATTTCTCATTCACTTTTTTTAGATAAATTCACTTCTTCCAATGAACTGGAAAAGAGAACCCGAGGGTGAACCACTATTGAACTCAAGTCTATAACTATTTCAGAATTTTATTGAATTATTTTGAATGCATCATGAATTCTTTGCATTTCCCTTGAAATCCTCTGAACTCAATGGATCTTTTGTGGATTTTCAATTCATTTTAATTCACCCTAAAGTCTTTTAGAGTCACCTTGAACTCTTATGGATTTTTTCGGCTGGCATTTACTACTTCTTCTCACTCCCATTTATCTGAATTTAATTGAATCTTTTCGAATTTTGAACATTTAGTACCATTCAGCCTGATTTCCTTCAAATTCATCTTGAAGTCGTATGAATTTCATTGAATTCTCTCAAGTCCTCTTGAATTCTTTCGAAATTCACACGAACTTTACTGAAATAAATGGAATATTTTGTATTTTTTGAATTTCAAATTTGTCTTCAATCAATTGGAATGTATTTGTAATCCACCCTGAATTCTTATTAATTTAGCCGCTATTTCTTAAAATTCTTTGGGATTCTCTTGATTTTTCATAATTAACCTTGAATTCTTTTAAATTCTCCTAAATTCACTCAATTCTATTCAATTCAATAGATTTTTTAATCTAAATTTTTTCCTTTTAATTCACCCTAAAGTTTTCTAAACTCACCTTCAATGCCAAGGAATTCAATCAAATTTGTTTGAATTTGCTTAAACTTTTTTTAAGTTCACTCCGAAATTAATGATTTCAATGAATTTGAGAAATATTTTCAAATAGTTATTAATTCACTTGCATTTTTTATTTACCTTGAATTTCTATGAATTTCGTCGAACTGTTCTCATTTCCCTTGAATTCCTCTGAATTCATTTGAATTCTATTTAATTCATTTTGTTTCTCTGATTCACTCAAATTTTGTTCAATTTGCCCTGAATTCTATTCGCTCCCATCTGACTCAATTCGATGGAAATATGTTGATTAAAATTTTTTTTTCGAATCATTCAAATACTTATGAACTTCGACATAGTATTTTCAATTCCCTCCAATGCTTTCAAATTCACTTCAATTTTACTGAAATGAATGGAATCTTTTGTATTTTTAAAATTTTAAATTTGTCTTAAATGCATTTGAATTTATTTGGAATTCACCCTGAATTCTTATTACTTCAGCCAGAATTTCTTAAAATTCTTTGGAATTCCCTTGATTTTCTGTAATTATCTTTGAATTCTTTTGATTCCTTCTGAATTCACTCAATTCTCCTCAATTCAATGAATTTTTTTATTGCAATTTTTTTCTTTCAATTTACGCTGAAGTTTTCTAAACTCACCTTGAATGCCTAGACATTTAATCAAATTTGTTTGAATTTGCTGAAACTTTTCAAAATTCACTCCAAAATCAATGACTTCAATGAATTTTAAAAATATTTTTAATTGTTTTTAATTTACTTGCATTCTTTTATTTACTTTGAATTTCCATGAATTTCGTCGAATTGTTCTTATTTCCCTTAAATTCCTCTGAATTCATTCGAATTCTATTTAATTCATTTTCTTCTCTAATTCAATTTAATTTTGTTGAATTTGCCCTGAATTCTATTCGCTCCCATCTGAGTCTATTTGATGGAAATTTATTGATTGAAATTTTTTTTCAAATCATTCAAATACTCATGAACTTTGACCTAGTAATTTCAATTCCCTTCAATTCTTTTAAATTCACTCCAATTTTACTGAAATGAATGGAATATTTTGTATTTTTTGAATTTCAAATTTTTCTTTATCTCATTTGAATTTATTTGGAATTTACCCTAAATTCTTATTAATTTAGCCAGAATTTCTTTAAATTCTTTGGAACTCCCTTGATTATTTATGATTAACTCTGAATTCTTTTGATTTTTTCTGGATTCACTCAATCCCACTAAATTTAATGGATTTTCAAATGGAAATTTCTTTTTTTTTTAATTAACCCTGAAGTTTTTGAAACTTGCCTTGAATGCTTAGGTATTTATTCAAATTTCAATTTCCTTAAACTTTTTATGAATTCACTCAAAAATTAATGATTTCAATAAATTCAAACAATTTTTTTCATTCACTTGCATTCTTTTACTTACTTTGAATTTCTATGAATTTTGTCGAATTGTTCTCATTTCCCTTGAATTCCTCTGAATTCAGTCGAATTATTTTTGATTTATTTTCTTTCTCTGATTCACTCAAATTTGGTTGAATTCACCCTGAATTCTATTCGCTCCCATTTTACTAAATTCAATGGAAATTTTTTGATTTAATTTTTTTTCAATTCATTGAAATTCTTATAAACATTGACATAGTGTTTTGAAATCCCTTAAATCTTTTCAAATTCCCTCCAACTTTACCGGAATAAATGGAATATTTTGTATTTTTTGAACTTCAAATTTTCCTTCAATTAATTTCAGTTCATTTGAAATTCACGCCGAATTCTTATTAACTTAGCCTGAATTTCTTCAAATTCTTTGAAATTCTCTTGATTTTTTATAATTTATTCTGAATTCTCTTGAATTCTTCTAAATTCACTCAATCCTACTCAATTCAATGGATTCTTCTATTGGAATTTTTTTTCTTTTAATTCACCCTGAAGTTTTCTAAACTCACCTGGAATGCCTAGGAATTTAAACAAATTTGGTTGAATGAGACTAAACTTTTTTAAAATTCACTCTGAAATTAATGATTTCAATGAATTTTAAAAATATTTTTAATTGTTTTTAATTCACTTGCATTCTTTCATTAACTTTTAATTTCTATGAATATTGCCGAATTGTTCTCATTTCCCTTGAATTCTTCTGAATTCATTCGAATTCTTTTTAATTTATTTTCCTTCTCTCTAATTTACCTAAATTTTGTCCAATTCGCCTTGAATTCTATTCGCTTCCATCTCACTCATTTTGATGGAAATTTATTGATTGGAATTTTTTTTCAATTCATTTAAATACTTATGAACTTCAACATTGAATTTTCAATCCCCTCCAATTCTTTTAAATTCACTCCAATTTTACTGAAGTAAATGGAGTATTTTGTTTTTTTTAATTTTCAGATTTTTCTTCAATTCATTTGAATTTATTTGGAATTCACCCTGAATTCTTATTAATATAGCCTGAATTTCTTAAAATTTTTAGAAACTCTCTTGATTTTTCATAATTAACCCTCATTTCTTTTAAATTCTTCTCGATTCACGCAATTCTATTCAATTCAATGAATTTTTTTATTGAATTTTCTCTTGAATTCACCCTGAAGTTTTTTAAACTTGCCTTGAATGCTTAGGCATTTAGTCAAATTTGAATTTCCTTAGACTTTTTATAGATGCACTCCAAAATTAATGATTTCAATGAATTGAAAAAAATTTCATTCATTTTAATTTTTTTACTTACTTTGAATTTGTATGAATTTTGTTGAATCGTTCTCACTCCCCTTCAATTCCCCTGAATTCATTCAGATTCTACTTAATTCATTTTTTTCTCTCTAATTCACTCTTATTTGATTGAATTCGCCCTGAATTCTATTCGCTCCTATTTTACTAAATTCGATGGAAATTTTTTGATTAAATTTTTTTTCAATCCATTCAAATTCTTATAAACTTTGACATAGTATTTTGAATTCTCTCAAGTTGTTTTTAATTCACTCCAATTTCACTGAAATAAATGGAATATTTTTTATTTTTTGTATTTCAAATTTTTCTTCAATTCATTTTAATTCATTTGAAATTTACCCCGAATTCTTATTAACTTAGCCTGATTTTCTTTAAATTCTTTGGATTTTTCTTGATTTTTTATAATTCTCCCTGAATTTTTCCAAATTCACTCAATCCTACTCAAATCAATGGATTTTTTTTATTAACATGTTTTTCTTTTAATTCACCCTGAAGTTTTTTAAACTTACCTTGAATGCTTGGGCATTCAATCAAATTTTAATTTCCTCAAACTTTTTATGAATTCACTTCAAAACTAATGATTTCAATGAATTCCAAAAATATTTTAAAAAAATTTTAATTCACTTGAATTTTTTTTTACTTTGTATTTATATGAATGTCGTCGAAATGTTCTCATTTCCCTCGAATTCCTCTGAATCCAGTCGAATTCAATTCAACTGAACCTTGACATAGTATTTTCAATTCCCTTCAATTCTTTTGAATCCACTCTAATTCTACGGAAATCAGTGGAATTGTTTTGGACTTTCCTTAATTCAATTGAATTCAACGCAAATTTTCATGAGTTTATCCTGAATTCGTAAAAATTCACCTGAAATTCTCATAAATTTCATTGAATTTTTTCGAATTCTTTTGAATTCAAAAGAAAATTAGTCCCTCAAAATTTTTAGAAATAAGTTGAAATCTTGTGAAATCTCTTGAAATATTTTGAAACCGCTTGCAGCTCCTAGAAGTTTTGTAATATTGCGTAAAATATTTTGATACCAATTAAAAACTTTCGCAAAATCGTTAAAATCTCTCTCAACTGCTCAACGGCTTCTAAAATTAGTGACAGTCCTCGAAAATCCTGTGAAATCCTTTCATAGGCCATGAAATCTCAAAAGATTCTTGAAAATCTCTTGAAATATTCTTGAATCATATAAAATGCTTAGACATTTTTAATTTTCGAATTTTTAATTGAAACTTTTGAAAACTCTGTATTATGCCCTGGGATATTTTGAAATCCATAGAAAAACGCTTTAAATCTGTTAAAATCCCTTGAAATCCCTGTAATAAATAGAGCAATTTCAAGTCATTCAAAAGCCAATTAGGGTTTTAACAGCTATGAGTGCGAGATTTTCGAGCTGTTTCGTTACACCACTTTTTCAAGTTAGATTCAATTAATTAAAAGTTGTACAATTTTTTCAAAATTTGAGTACATATTTAAATTTAGAATATTAGGGATGGAAAGTATTCAATTGTATTTCTAAATACAACCTCATTATCGCCTTGCAAAAAATGTATCACTGACAGTGAATGCTCAGAGTAAAGTTTATGTATTATCTATATCTACAAAAATGTTATACTTTTTCCACCAATCAATCATTGTTTAATTGTAAAAAATATAAAAATATTTATTTCACATCATTTCCTTAGCGACTTGTATTTTTCTCATTATAATGTTATGGGAGGCTAAACCTTACCAACTACATCGAAATTTCCATTATATTATAAAATGCGATCATGACAATATTTTTTGACAACGTGGTCTTTAAGCTAACCCTACAAACTACAGAAAAAAAATTATTATCTCATTCTGTTGCGAATTATTCCTCTAAAAAGGTTTCTTGTCTCTCCTGTAAAATTGGGTTCAAAATATTTAGGCGATTTCTGATTTAAATAGCTCAATTTTTATTATTTTTGCATTTATTGCGAAATAATTTCTTGAATATTTATGAAGTGTGCAAAGTACTGATATCACTTCGCCAAATGGATAAAATAAGCTTAGCTACTCTCTCTGAAAACCCCTAAAGACGATAAACTTGGGAAAGTGGGTTAACGACAACTTCTGTGAAATCTAGCGTAGAATTCATCAAAAATTTAATAGAAGCGAAAATGTCCACATCATTGGCGAAAATAATGATTGACGAAACTCCTTAAAACCCTTCAGCTGCGGATTTTTTCTGTCGCGGATTTTCATCTCCTTTTCAATGCTTCAGCTATATTTCATTTAATTAATTAATAAACGAAGAAGAAATTATAAAACAACTACAAAAATTATAATAAAATAAAATTAAAATTAATTACTGCAAGTTTTACATGGCATTTGAAATTTTAATAGAGAGTAAGCGCGCGGTACCATACGGTACCGCCAGCAGCTGATGGGTAGGCTTAAGGAATCTTGAGAATTTTCTGAAGTAAATTCAAATTCAGATTCTAGATAGATTTCCATGTTTGTCTTAAAAATAAAATCATCGCTAATAAATGAAAAAGTTCTGAGCTTTAATTTATTTTTCATTTTGAATCGAAAAATACTTTTTCGGTATGAATGATTGAATTTAATAAATTGAAGCCTCTGAAATTTGAGAATCAAAAGATATATTTCCCTCGGAGTCTGTTAGTTTAGGGCATTACTTCAATGACTTTCCTTTCAGCTCTTCTTCCACTCAATTCAGTGGATTTTTTAGGATTTCCAATTTCAATTTGTTTTCAATTCACTTGAATTTTTGTTAAATTCACTTCGCATTTTCATGACTTTCATCGAGCTTTTCTCATTTACTTGAATCCCTGTAAATTCATTAGAATTTTATTTTATTCATTGTTTTTTTTTATTCTTTGAATTTTTTCAAATTCACTTGAATTCTGTTTTATTCGACCTGAATTCTGTTCAATTCCAATTCATTCAATTCAATGGAAATTTTTTCATTTTTAAAATTTTGTTTAATTCATTGAAATTCTTATGATTTTCATCAAAGTCTCTTGAATTCTTCTCCGTTCATCCTGAATTATTTTAAATTCTTTTGAATTCCTTGGGATGCTCTTGAATTTGTTTGAATTCACCTTGTATCTATTAAACATTCTCGATTTTTTCCTAATTTTACTACAAATTTAATGAATTCATTAAGCTTTTTAAATATTTTCGAATTCGTTTCAATTTTTTGAAAATTAATCCCGAATCTTCATCAATTTTATCGAATTCTTCTTATTTCTCTAAATTCGCTCTAATTTTATTTCATTCAATTTTTTTTTATATTTTGAATTTGTTTTCAACCCACTTGAATTCTGTTGAATTCACCCTGAATTCTGTTCACTCCTAATTTATTCAATTTAATGTAAGATTTTAGATTTTAAAAATTTTTTTAATTCACTCCAATTTTACTGAAATGAATGGAATATTTTCGATTTTTTTTAAGTCATTTGAGTTCATTCAGAACTCCAATCTCACCGAAATCAATGAAATATTTTGGATTTTTTCAATTCATTTGAATTTATTTAGAATTATTCCTGAATTCCTTCAAATTTTTTTGAATTCTTTGGAATACTTTTCAATTTTTCAGGAATTCATTCTGGATTTTTTTGAATTTCACTGAATTGTTCTCATTTTCTCAATTTATTTGATTTGATTTAGAATTCAACGTGGGTTCTTATGAATTCATCCAGAATTCCTTCAAGTTCTTTCACATTCTTTGAAATACTTTGAAACTTCTTTCAATGCAACCTAAATTTTTTGAGTTCCTTCGATTTTTTTCTAAATTCACTCCAAACCCAATGAATTCAATGAATTTTTAGAATTTCTTTCAATTGCTTCCAATTTAATAGCATTTTTTTAATACATCGTGAATTCTTATCAGCCTTAACGAATTCTCTTCATTGTCCTTAAATTTCTCTGAATTTTCTCTAATTCTATTCAATTCAGTGTTTTTTTTTTAAATTTACGTAAATTCTACTGAATTCGTCCTGAATTCTCTTTACTCCTAATTTATTTAGTTCAATGAAAATTTTCTGATTTTTTAAATTTTCTTCTATTCACTCCAATTTTACTAAATGAATGGAATATTTTGACTCTTTCTCAAGTCATTTGAGTTCATTTGGAATTCATCCTCAATTCTTTTAGATTCTTATGAATTTCTTGAAATGCTCTTGAATTTTTTTTAATTCACTCTGAATTCTTTGATTTACCTTGAATTTTTTATAAATTCACGTCAAATATAATGATTTCAATGAATCATTTAAATAGTTTTGAATTGATTTCAATTTACTTGAATTTTTCAAAAATTCATCCTGAATTCTAATGAATTTCATCGAATTCTCCTCTTTTTCCTCAAATTTTTCTTAGTTCGCCCTAATTTCATTCTATTTAATAGTTGTTTCTTATTTTTTGATTTTTTTTCAATTCACACAAATTCTGTTGAATTCGTCCTGAATTTTTTGAAATACTCTTATTTTTTAGGAATTCATCCTGGATTTTTATGAATTTTATCGAATTGTTCTCATTTCCCTTAAATTTCTCGAAATTCACTCTGATTTCATTTTATTCAATAGTTTTTTTTTTATTTTCTGAATTTTTTTCAATTCACATAAATTCTGCTGGATTCGCCTTGAATTCTCTTTACTCTCAATTCATTCAGTTCAATGGAAATTCTCTGGTTTTTAAAATTGTTGTCCATTCACTTCAATTTTACTAGGATCAATGGCATATGTTGGATTTTTCTCAATTCATTTGAATACATTTAGAATTAATCCTGAATTCTGTTTAATTTTTTTGAATTCTCTGCAATACTCTTGAATTTATAGAAACTCATCCTTAATTTTTTTGAATTTCCTTGAATTGTTCTCATTTCCCTTAAATTTTCCTAAATTCACTCTGATTCCATTCACTGGAATCATTGAAGTATTTTGGATTTTTTTCAATTCATTTGAATTCATTTAGAATTCATCCAGAATTCCTTCTAATTCTTTTGAATTCCTTGGAATACTCTTTAATTTTTTTTAATTCATCCTAAATTTTTTTGAATTTACCTAATTTCTTCTAAATTCACTCAAAATTTAATTATTTCAATAGATCTTTTGAATATTTTTGAATTGGTTTCAATTTGCATGATATTTTTTCAAAACTAAATCCTGAATTCTTCTCATTTCCCTTAAGTTTCTCTAAATTTATTATAATTTTATTTTATTCAATAGTCCTTTTTATTTCCTGAATTTTTTTCAATTCTCGTAAATTCTATTGAATTCGTCCTGAATTCTCTTCACTCCTAATTTATTCCTGATTTTTTAAATTTTCTTCCATTCACTCCAATTTGATTGAAATCAATGTAATATTTTAGATTTTTTTTCAATTCATTTTAATTCATTCAGAATATCCTGAATTCTTTTGAATTCTTTTGGTTTCTTTAGAATACTCTTGAGATTTTTTTAATTCGCTCTGAATTTGTTTGATTTCCTTGAATTTTTTTCCAAATTCACTCAAAATTGAATGATTTCAATGAATCTCCCGAATATTCTTAAGTTGGTTTCAATTTACATGAATTTTTAAAATACATCCTGAATTTTCATGAATTTTATCGAATTCATTTCATTTCCCTTGAATTTCTCAAAATTCGCTCCAATTTCAATTTATTCAATAGTTTTTTTTTAAATTTCAATTCACTTAATTGCTATTGAATTTTCCGTGAATTGAATTCACTCTTAATTTATTCAGTTCAACGGAAATTTTATGTTTCAATTATATTTTCTCCCATTTATTTCAATTTTGCTGAAATCAATGGAATATTTTGGATTTTTTTCAATTTACTTAAATTCATTTGGAATTCAACCTAAATTCTTATTAATTCATCCTGAATCCTCTGAATTCTTTCGCATTCTTTGAAATACTCTCGAACTTCTTTCAATGCAACCTGAATTTGTTTGAATTCCTTCGATTTTTTCTAAATTCACTCCAAGTTTAATGAATTCGATGAACTTATAAAATATTTTTAATTTCTTTTAATTTACTTAAATTTTTTTAACTCATCTTGAATTTCTATGAGTTTTAACGAATTCTTCTCATTTCCCTCAAATTTCTCTAAATTTTCTCTAATTCTTTTTAATTTAGTGTTTTTTTCGATTTACATAAATTCTGTTGAATTCGTCCTGAATTCTCTTCACTCCAAATTTATTCAGTTCAATGGAAATTTTCTGACTTTTTAAATTTTCTTCCATTCACTCCAGTTTCACTGAAACCAATGGAATATTTTGGATTTTTTTCAGTTTATTTGAATTCATTTTGAATTCAACCTGAATTCTTATTAATTCATCTTGAATTCCTTTAAGTTCTTTCGCATTCTCTGTAACACTTTTGAACATGTTTTAATGCAACTTGAATTTTTTTTAATTCCTTCGATTTCTTTCTAAATTCACTCCAAACCTAATGAATTCCATAAATTTTCAAAGTATTCTTTAATCGCTTTCAATTTACTTGAATTTTTTTTAATTCATCGTGAATTTCTATCAGTTCCAACAAATTCTTCTCATTTCCCATAAATTTCTCTGGATTTTCTCTAATTCTATTCAATTCAGACTTTTTTCAATTTGCTTAAATTCGGTTGAATTCGTCCTGAATTCCCTTCACTCCTAATTTATTCAGTTCAATTGAAATTTTCTGATAATTTGAATTTTCTTCTAATTCTAACGAGTTATTCTCATTTCCTTCAAATTTCTCTACATTCACCCTAGTTTCATTCAATGAAGTTTTTTTTTCAATTTACTTAAATTCTGTTCAATTCGCCCTGAATTCCGTTCACTTCCAATTTATGCAATTCAATGGAATTTTTCTTATTTCTAACATTTTGATCAATTCACTCAAATTCTTATGAATTTCATCAACGTTACTCGAATTCCCTTAAGTTCTTCTGAAATCACTCCAATTTAACACAAATCAATTGAATATTTTAGATTTTTGAATTTTTTAAAATTATTTTGAATTTACCCTGAATTTCTTTGAACTTAACTTGAGTTGTTTTGAATTAACTGTGAATTCTTATGTACTTATACTGAATTCGTTGGAATTCGCCTAGAATTCCTGAAAATTTGATCAAACTCCTTTGAATACTTTTGTTTTCAGAAGAACAATAAGTCACATTATTAATGCGCATTAGTAATTTCTAGTAAATCTTAGTCACTATCTGGGATCGAAAACAGTCGCTTTTGATAACTTTTACGGTTTAGATAGGTCACTTTTTTTTACTTTTTCAAGTAAACTAGGCTGTGGAAACCGTGTATTTGTTTCATAATTTCTCGTAAATTAGAAAATACGATCTCTGCAGTAGAAAATTAATCCCTAATAACAAACAGATATTGCTCCCTCGAACATTTACCAAAAAAATCCCATCCACGCCATTCCAGAAAATTCGATAACGTTGGAAATGAGAACGCGAGCTGTTATTGAATTCTCGCTGAGAATATAGAAACCAGCCGTTATGAAAACATTCCTCTGAACAGATTTTTAATCCATTTTCATCCGAAGTCGCACTTGTGCAGCGAATCTAGAATCGAGAGATAAAACCCGATAAAGCAAAGTCTCTTATGTTTTATAATCCTCTTATATTTTTAATCCCCTTGAAGGAAATATGTTGCATCAGAAAACTAACCACTTGAGAGTCTTATTCTTATTCTGAAAAACATGATATTTTTCCGTTTTTTTTCTATATTGAAGAATTTATAAAAAAAAAGTCAAATCATAATAAAAAAAGGAAGTTGACGATTTTTTTTCTCACATTTGAATTACCCTTTCAAAAGATCATCGAACATTTTCTTCAATCACATCAAAATCCACATTATGCCTTTTAGGTTTACTTTTTGAGTAACTTTTTGAGTCAACTCATAAACTTTAAAAGGCAGCCTATTGAGTCAGAAGGTTATTTGGTAATAAGATTAAAGCGCGTTTACACTATAGTAGAGCTCTTATCGACATAAGATGAAGATTCTATATTTTTTTCATACATCGTTCTCTGGAATAGATAACATTTTCACATTTCCCTGTAAAAACAGATGTCTTTTTTTTCTTTTATTACTATTCAATATTTTTATAACGGTCAAAAAACAATTTACTCTACCCCAACTACATACACTAAGTGAAGGTCCTTGCGAGCGCCCATGAGTATCCAAAATCTTTCGTTTCAGGCGTTACTCTTCTTCTTATAAACAATTGTCCTCTACACATTCCAATCCTTACATACATTTGTTGCCTCTTTTACATCTATACATTTCTTCATGCAAACACATGTGTTTCTGCGACTCATTAAATGTCTTCGCTTTAGAGTCTCATTCACACATTCCAGCCATTCATTTTTCGGCCCACCTCTGGGTATGCTACCATTCAACCCACCTGAATACACTTGCTTCCTCAAACGTCCGTAATTTATCCTTTCAACATGACCAAACCATCTCAGCAAATTTCTATCACACAGAAAAATGTTAGTGTTGAATTTGCTGTTGCTCATTCATCATTGGTCTGAAAATGAGAATTTTCAGTCTCATATTTGCACCCTTGAATATAGCTGCACATTTCAACAGTGCTCACTTCTCATTTAAAACCAAATTTGTATTTTGAAATGCAATTAAGTCTTAGGTTAGTCCTAACCGCTTTTTCGAAAGCACAGTTAACACGCTTTGAGCCGATTCTCATCATGCGTACATATATGATCTTTCGACATTTTGAACGCAACTAAAAAACAATTTCAATCCACCACGCTTCAAAGTTACAAACAAGTGCATGCTACTATATCTTAAATCAATGGACAAGCGTTTGAATATCAGAAACACTAAATACGCTAGATTCAATTCAATTTATTTTTTTGTTGATGCATTTTGAACAATGTTTCTTATCAATGTAAATAATGACAACTTTCCTTATAAATAATAGTATATGAAATCTGCGAAAAAACACACAGTGCAAGTACCTTTGGGTTAAATCATGTTGAGGCTCACTGTGCAATCTATTCTAAAGAATAATGAGCATCCTAATAAATAATGTCCTCGATGAGCTACATATGAATTTGACTCATTGACAATAATCTCGTAACTATACATATCTATCAGCTGCTTGGGAAAAATTTAAACTTGTGATGAGTTTCTGTTTCTGGAAAAGGTTTTGGTCGAAAAATTCAAATAGTGCACCTTGATATTGTTCCTACAAGATCTGAATCACTCCTACTCTGAAGAAAATTTTATACATACTGATGAAAAGGAAAAGATGTTTTATTAATTCTTGTCCCAGCGTTGTATAATTTCACTTTCTTCCAAGAGCTTAGTTTCTTCAGATGTGTTTTCGATGATATGGACCACATAAATCACAGTAGTTTTTTGTAACTCACACTATAATTGTTTCTTGTTGATAGCAAAATGAAGCAATTGAAATATTAATTACTAATTCTAGGGTGTATTCTAAATTCAATTATATTAATATTAACCAATGTTTCTTGTGTATGAATGAGGACAGTCGATTTCTGAATGAAGTAAAAGGTTTGGCAAAAGAAAAATCAATAGCGGACAAAGTGACTTTAGTGTTAATAAAACTATTTCTCCACCCTGAACTTTCTATGTTGTCACCAAGAGAATCAATACGCTATTTAAAAACATAGAAGTCGCAACGAATTCTCATATTTTAAATGAATTACAAGGAGGTGTTCAGATATAATTTCTTCAATAATTTCATTTATTACAAGCAAAGTAACACATGGTCATATACTATAATGATAAAACTGGATCTTGAAATATGATACTGAAACGAATAATTAAGTTGGTACAACAAATATATAATATGACTGCACTATCCGATTTCCTATTCATTGTCAGTTCTTTCACACAATTCACATTTTTTCCCAGATTCGTTCAAAGGAGATCAAATTATCACAGATCAATTCTGCCAGGAATGCCAGGAACGAAACGCTATATCCGGTAATCATGAGCAGAAGAATGTGAGAAAACATTGCTTGTGAACTAAGCTTTGCTTTGTCTGAAGGGTTTGCATGAATCTTGAAAGTCCCATTGATAGAGTAATCGGATATCCACTCTTGATAGAGTCCTGCTCGATCTATCAAAGGAATGTTTTCGTTGAGTCAGTGTACATACGGTGTCGCTAGTTCCATCCACATACCACCCAAGGCCGTCATTAAGGGGTTGTTTCAGGATTTGTGCAACATCAACTTGACTTCTATTCGCCAGTATAGATTGTGCCGTTGTGATTTGCATAAGGCATGATACATTCTCATGTTTGAATTGAATTTCACTGTGGGAAACCATGTAGAATCCTCCAGTGGCCCTGTCTCGGTTGCAGTCGACTCCTGCCCAATGATCTGCCTTTGATGGAGTCAGGAACATTTCAAAATTCATCTTACCAGACAAGACTCTCGACATCAGTACATCTGAACCTCGTGTTTCGACTGGATGATCAGTACTGTTGCGTTTTACGTAGCTGAAAGATGGTGAATGATGAAGGTCTACATTCATCTCATGCCCATGCAAGTCGTTCAGCTTTTCTGGAAATGACCAAGTTGTTGAAGAGTACCTTATGTTCCTAAACGTTTTCGTGAACGGATTGTAATAATGCAGACTGATGATGACTGAACAGGATTCGAAATCGTGATACCGCTTCTGAAAAGAGGGATTATTTGCTCAATATCTGTTTTCTTTTACAGCTAAAGGTTAAAACCATTTTGGTTCGGATTAGTATATCCAAAACTGTCATTCTATCGACAAAAGCTATTTCATTACGATAGTCAACAACATACCACGAAAACTCATCATTGTGGAATGTTTCTAAAACAGAAGTAGACCATTACGTAAGGTTGAACTTACCTTTGAGAGCATTGTCTCATTATTATCCTCATTGACCTCAAGGATGGTTGCGTCTAGAAACTTTTTAGACCACATGAATCGGGAAAGATTCTTGTAATTAAGGTTGTCTTTTGTTGATAATACCATTAGGCACTTGGTTCTATTACGGAATAGAGAAATACAGATCACGAATTCTACAGAGTTTCTCAATTTCTTGAGATCATGGTCATCCTTCGGAAAATCGACAGTGATGATTTACATTGTTGCTCTTGGATTTTCAATCGATTTCTGAAAATTCAAAGTTTGCATGTTTAGATCAGCGAAAGTTAATTTTCAACTTGAAACTGTTCTCCCAATTCGTTCGATCATATTTCCAATTTCTAAATTCTGAATTTTTGTGGCATCATTGAACAAGAAAATGATCTGGAAGGGTTTAACAATCTCTGTTATATGATTCCTCAGAGTTTTGGTCCAATCTAAGTTTGTTGATACTTTATTTACTGCAAGTATGAAAATGATCCAAAATATAGATTTGTGGATTATTTCCTTCTTCACTTTGTCAAGCAAGTGAACTTGTGGACGTGAAGAATACGACTGAAAGAACTAGTCATAGCATAGTCGTGTTTACCTTTTTAGATTTTCATCAGCAATTCATTGGATTTTTCAAACTAATTTGGCATTATCAAATGACCCAGATTTTACTATGACTCTATCTATCTAAGCAAAAAATATAAATCAAAATTATTAAAGAGTTTACAGCAGACCGCATGTATGTTCAAAAAAGGATCGTTTCTTCTTCTTATTCTGCACAAACCATCTTATCAGTGATGTTTATCAAAAAATTTGAGATCCGATATTTGTTTATAACTGTCTTAAACACTTTACATAAATAAATGCGAAAAAAATTGTTTTTTATTCTAATTGTTTGTAAACTTTAAAACCTACATTCTTCCAATTCAAAAACCTGCTTTGACACTGTAAAAACTCTCTGAACCTACTTCGAATCTTTAGAGTCTGCCATACATTCGTCGAACTCAAGACCCTACTTTGACGCTGTTTGAAGTAGGGATTTTGGAACTTTAGAAGCTACAGTCTTCAAAATCAAGAACCTACTATGACGCTGTAAAACCTCTCTGACCGTACTATGAATCTTTAGAGCCTGCATTCGTCATACTGAAGAACCTACTTTGACACTATTTAGAGTAGGGACCTTGAATCTTCAAGAATCTTTCTCAGGAATCTCAGGAATCTTAGGAATCAAATCTCAGGAATCTTTCAGCCTTTCAATTCAAGAACCGACTTTTACACTGTAAAACTTCTCTGACCCTATTTTGAACCTTTAGAGCCTACACTCGTAAAACTAAAGACCCTACTTGGACACTATTCAAAATAGGGACTTCGAATCTTTAGAAGCTTCAGTCGTTTAATTCAAGAACTTGCAATTACGCTGTAAGACCTCTCTGACCCTATTTTAAATCTTTAGAGTCTGCATTTGTCATACTCAAGTCCCTACTCTGACGCTGTTAGTAGTGTGAGTAGTAGTGTGAGTAGTAGTAGTGAGTAGTGTTAGTAGTGACTTTGCATCTTTGGAAGCGACAGTCTTCCAATTCAAGAACCCACTTTGACGCTGTAAAACATCTCTGACGATATTTTAATCTTGAGAGCCTACATTCGTAAAACTGAAGACTCTACTTGGACACTGTTTAAAGTAGGGACTTCGAATCTTTAGAAGCTTCATTCTTCCAATTCAAGAACCTACTCTGACGCTGTACAACATCTCTGAACCTATTTTAAGCCCTTAGAGCCTGCACTCGTTAAACTAAAGACCCTACTTGGACGCTGTTTAAAGTAGGGCTTTAAACCTTGAGAAGCTTCAGTTTTCCAATTCAGGAACCTACTCTGACGCTGTGAAACCACTCTGACCCTACTTTGAAACTTCAGAGCTTGCATTCGTCATACTCAAGATCCTACTTTGACACTCTTTGTAGTAGGGACCTTGAATCTGCAGAAGCTACGGTCGTTCAATTCGAGAACCTACTTTAACGCTGTGAAACCTCTCTGACCATATTTTGAATCCTTAGAGCTTGAATTCGTGAAAGTCAAGACCCTACTTAGACACTGTTCAAAGTAGGGGCTTTGAATCTTTAGAAGCTACAGTGTTCCAATTCAAGAACCTACTTTGACACTCTAAAACATCTCTGACCCAATTTTGAATTTTTAGAGCCTACATTTGTAAAACTAAAGACCCTACTTAGACGCTGTTTAAAGTAGGGACTTCGAATCCTTAGAGCAACATTCTTCCAATTCAAAACCTACTTTTACGATGTAAAACCCCTCTGACCCTATTTGGAATCTTTAAAGCCTACATTCGTCAAACTCAAAACCCTACTTTGACGCTGTTTAGAGTAGGGATTTTAAAACTCTAGAAGCTGAAGATGTCCAAATCAAGAACCTACTTTGACGCTGTAAACCCTCTCTGACCCTATTTCGAAACTTTAGAGCCTATATTTTTTGAACACAAGACCCTACTTTGACGCTGTTTAGAGTAGGGATTTTGAAACTTTAGAAGATGCAGCCTTCCAAACCAAGGACCTACTCTGACGCTGTAAAACATCCCTGACCCTACCTTGAAACTTCAGAGCCTACATTCGTCACACTCAAGATCCAACTTTGGCACTATTTAAAGTAGGGACCTCGAATCTTCAGAAGCTGCGGTCTTCCAATTCAAGAACCTACTTTTATGCTGTAAAACCTCTCTGACCTCATTTTGAATCTTCAGAGCCTACATTCGTCAAACTCAAAACCCTACCTAGACACTGTTCAAAGTAGGGGCTTTGAATCTTTAGAAGCTACAGTCTTCCAATTCATGAACCTACTTTGACGCTGTAAAACCTCTCTGATCCTACTCTGAATCTTCAGAGCCTACTTTCGTCAAACTCAAGATGGGACTTTGACACTGTTTGAAGTAGGGATTTTGAAACTTTAGAAGCTACAGTCTTTCAAATCAAGAACCTTCTATGTCGCTGTAAGACCTCCCTGACCCTACTTTAAAACTTCAGAGCCTGCATTTGTCATACTCAAGACCCAACTTTGGCACTATTTAAAGTAGGGACTTTGAATCTTCAGAAGCTGCGGTTTTCCAATTCAAGAACCTACTTTTACGCTGTAAAACCTCTCTGACCCTATTTTGAATCTTCAGAGCCTACATTCGTCAAACTCAAAACTCTACTTAGTCACTGTTCAAAGTATGGGCTTTGAGTCTTTAGAATCTACAGTCTTTCAATTCATGAACCTACTTTGACGCTGTAAAACCTCTCTGATCCTACTTTGAATCTTCAGAGCCAATATTCGTCAAACCATATTATCACTTGTTTGAGACGATTTCTTCTTGACATATTCATAACTTTTATAGTTATTCCTTAAATGAGATGTGTAAGCTATCACATCCTTGTACGTTTTTTCAGCTATACCGTATTTCTGTTAAATAGACTCTTTTGAGGCACCTGTTTTCACTCTGTCTACAAACTCGTATTGCTCTTCGGAAATTAAACACTTCCTCTTGTTTTTCTTCGACATTTTTGTGACGTATAACCGAAATACTAAAATCAAACTGAAGAAAACTGACGAAACTATCCACTAAGGGTACTTCCCACTTTGTGGCTACGCTACTGCGCATTTCCGCTGAGCTCACTGTGCCTCTCTCTCGGATCCTGGGACCCCCTCATCCTCGAATGTAGCCAGCGGAAGTTATAGAAAGGTGGCATATTGAGAGCCTTTAAATCGGGGTTCCAGTATACTTCCTTTCACAGAAAAAACACAAGTTAAAATGTGTTGCAGATACATTCTTGAACGATTGAAAATTGAACGGATTTTGGCGAAAGTTTCACAAAGGATGGGAGAATTATTCTGACGTCATCTAACTATGTCACGCTGGAATAAGCATATTGGGGTAGAACGTAAAGCCGGTAGCAAAAAAAAAAGAACAAAAACAAAACATTGTTATTGCTTATAAATGTCCTCTGAAATAGATTAGACCACTGTGAACGAACTAGAATTTATTCCATACCACTCAGCAAAAAGCAATTGACATCTGGGAATCACGATTCTTTTCCACTTTAGTTAACTCAGACGACGGTAGATAGCGCTGGCGTCCTGATTCTCGCTACTTTTCGAATAAAGTGAGACATTATGAAGCAAAAGGTTACCGAGGCAAGTATGAAAATGCAAGATTGTCTTCGTTTCATGTCAGGTTTAACCGGTAAGGTTACTTTTTGTTGCAGCGAATCTTGCACCTGGAGTCGATGTCAACTTTATCATTTATTTTTCCTGTGTTCCTAATCTTCTTAACCCATTTCCAAAGTAATTTCTTATTTCCTTCAAAATCGTTTTGCATTTTATGTATATCTTCACGACTATAGCCATCTAAAATTTGCTTGAAAAAGGTTAATATTATAGTTTTCTATAAGGATCTCCTAAACCGTAAGAGATACATAAAAACGGAAAACATTTCCGGAATTTTCGCTAAACAAGTGTGATAGTAGCAACAAATAGAATGAAATGGAATTATTCAATGTCCACATTGCAAAATAATTTCATTAAATTATTCAAACATAAATAAGGATTAGCTTTTATGACGGTATAAGGATGACCTTTTTCACCAGGACAGATAGGCATTAGAAACCTTTTTCCTAGTTCAAGAGTTTGATAAAGTCTAACTCCGTCTCATAAACCAAAAACCAGATAATCTGTATATACTTAAATTCGAAAATGAATTTTTTGTTCAATTTAAAATAGCTATTTGAAAATGGAAAAATTAACGGAATAAGTATGTCGTCACGACTATAGCCATCCAAAATTTGCTTCAAAAAGTTTAATATTGTAGTTTTCTATAAGGATCTCCTAAACCGTGAAAAAAACAAAAAAAACGGAAAACATTTTTGTTATCGTTGTTATTGTCTACACTTTATCATAAAATAAAAATGATGTCATCCATTAAAGGACAATACACCTGGATTAATTTATTAGTATCCATAAAACGTCACGAGTAGTTCACCGCATCGAGTTGCTTTATAGATGAGGACCGACATAAAATCGATTATCACGCATAGGGGTAACAAAACCAGGCATGCATGCTTATTTACAATGGAAATTTAATCCTATTCGGATTTACCAACATTTTTCTACCAACATTGGATTCTAGATTTTTCTCATTCTGGCTTTCCTTTGATGCTAAAAATACCTGACCCAATCCTATAAAACATGAATTTGAGAATATAGGAAAAGCTTTACTTGAGAGGCTTCTTTTTGTTCAAACATGTAAACAGGATGGAAATTGTTTCAGGAACATTTTTCGAAGGAATATCATTTTTTTAAATGCTTATTAAAGTTTTTTTACTTTACTTTTCAACAGTGTCAGTTTTCATTCGACAGATGGAAACTCCGCAAAACCTCTAAAAACCACCTCTAATGAAGAACGATTCTTTAATAATTATTGAAGAATCGTTCTTCGTTAGAGGTGGTAATCAGATAATCGTAAGAAAAGCTGAGAATTTGTGAATCATTGCTGATCTTACCTCTTCAAAAAATTTCCTTAATAATCCCTTGCATAACAGTAAGGGTAAAAAATTACGAAAAACCCTTAAAAACCACCCCCTATAGAAAAAAACAAATTTTTTTTTCTACCACAATGAACCCAAGTTTGTACTGCCACAAAAGACCTTTAAAAACTACTTCTAATGATAAACGATTATTCGATAATTAGAAAATTGCAAAAAAACTTAAGGTTTATAAAATTTTGCTGTTCTTATCTCCTAAAAAAATCTCTTTAATAATCCACTGACTAATAGTGAAGGTAAAAAATTCCGCGAAACCCTTAAAAGCTAACCTTTACTGGAAATGACTAAAAAATTTATGAAAAACAACCAAAAGACATTGAAATTTTTTATTCTTTTTTTAAGTTTTCACACCAAAAAATTCTTTTTTTGTAATCTTCCAGAAGATGACGGTGAGAAGGAAATCCAAAAAACTCCTGAAAAACACCTTTAATGATGAAATATTTCCAATAATTAGAGAATCGTCAAAAAAATCTTGAAGTTTAACAATTTTTACTGATCTTATCGCCAAAAAAATCTCTTCATAAATTCCTTGACTTACAGTGGGGATAAAAATTCCGAAAAACCCTTGAGAACCACTTCCTACTAAAAATTACTAGAAAGTAGAAAACAAATGAAAAAAGGACACCGTAATTTTTAATTATTTTGGATTATTTTAACACCAAAAAATTCTCGTTTTTAATCCTCCGGAAAATGATGATGGTAAGAAACTGAGCAAAACCTCTGAAAAACATTCCTAATGATAAAACATTTTTCAATAATCAGATAGTCGTCAAGAAACGCCTTGAGTATGCATTTTTTTGCTGATCATATATCTCAAAAAAATCTCAGAATTACCAAAAAATTGGTAACGAACGACCAAAAAGCACCGAATCATGTAATTTTTTAGTGGTATTTTGCCCTCAGAAATTCTTGTTCATTACTCCCCGAGAATGGCGGTAGTAAAAAATCCCGCGGAACCCCTAATGATAAATGATTCTTCAAAAGATTTTATGATTATTGAACAATCGTTTATCATAAGGGGTGGTTTTAAGGGGTGTTTTGGGGTTACTCACCACCGCCATTTTGCGCGGGGTTACGAACGAAAATTTTCTGGTGTAAAAAATTACCAAAAAATTACAAACTTCGATGTCTTATGGTCGTTTTTGGTCAATTTTTTATTTCTTTCCAGTAAGGATGGTTTTAAATGATTTTGGGGCATTTCTTAGCCCGACTGCTATTCGAGAGATTATTAAAGAGATTTTTTCATCAGATGAGATTAGCAAAAATGTACGAACTCTAAGCTTTTTTTGAAAATTTGCTGATTATTAAAGAATCGTTTATCATTGGGGGTGGTTTTTGGGGGAATATCACCACCGCCATTATACGAGGGATTACAAAGTAGAATTTTTCAGAGCGAAAAATTTCAAAAAAATTACAAACTTTGGTATTTTTTGGTTTATTTTTCGTATACAATTTATTTTTAAGTCGCCGCAAACATTTTTGGCAAGAAAAATTTCATTATATAAATTTTTTTTATCGTTCTTTTGAACACTCTAAACCTAATGTTTATTTAAATGGTTGAAATTTTTCACGTTTATAATTCAAACTTTTTCATTTCAAGACAATAAAATTCGAATTGTTCTAATTGATGGGTTTTTAAATAGAAAATGTTCTATTTCGGATGTTCCAATATGAATTTGAAACATCGAACAATTTTAAAAACTACAAGTCAGTTTTTTAATTCTTGAAGAAATCTTACTTAAGCAGTAACAGTAAGAAATCCCGTGAAACCCCTGAAAACCTCCCCTTATAATAAACGATTTTTTAATGATCAGAAAATCGCCAAAAAATCCTTAAAGTTTGTCAATTTTTTCTGGTCTTATCTTCTGACAAAATCTCTTTATTAATTCCTTGACTGATAGTGGGTGTAAAAAATTCCGCGGGATCCCACAAAACCACCCCTAATAATAAAAGATTTTTCAATAATCAGATAATTGTCGAAAAAGCCATGAGTGTGTAAATTTTATATCTTTAAAAAATCTCTGTAATAATCCCTCGACTAATAGCGGGGGTAAGAAGTCCCGCTAAACTCTTCGAAACCATCCGTGATAAAAATGACTGAAAAATTGGTAACGAACGACCAAAAGACACCAAAGTATGTAATTTTTTTGTGGTTTTTTTTGTCCTCAAAAATTCTCATTTGTTACCCCCGGAGAATGCCGGTGTTAAGAGGTCCCGCGATTTCCTAAAACAGCCCCTAAAAATTACCAAAAAATTACAAACTTCGGTGTCTTTTGGTCGTTTTTGACCAATTTTTTAGGAATTTCCAATAGGGATGATTTTAAAAGATTTTGTGGCATTCCTTGCCCCGCCTACTATTCAAGAGATCATTAAAGAGATTCTTTCAGGAGATAAGATCAGCAAGAATGTACAAATTTGAAGCTTTTTTTGACGATTTTCTGGTTATCGAGGAATCGTTCATCATTGGGGGTGGGTTTTCGGGGATTTTTACCACCGCCAATATTCGGGGACTACGAAAGAGAATTTTTTGGTTTTAAAAATCTCCAACAAGTACAAACTTCGGTGTCTTTTGGTTGTTTTTCTCGTATATAATGTATTTTTGAGCCGCCAAAAATATTTTTGGCAACAAAAATTTCGTTATAAGGTAAAGGCCCCGGTTCGTAACCTACTAAGAAGCTGGGAAGAGTAAAATCCTATTCGAATGCCTCAAGCAATATTTGAATGCGATAAACTTTCTTTTTACGTGAGGAATGATTAATTTCCAATCCAAAATGACATTGCAAGCAAGTTTAAGTATGTATTAATCAAATAATTGAGAATTTGAACGAACATGCCCAATGTGCCGGTTCGTGACCCCCGGAAGTCCTCTTTGAGCCAGTTCGTAACCCAATGATGAGCCGGTTCGTAACCAGCTTATCAATCCAAGTGAATTCGGGATTACAGGCTATATTCAATTAATTCCACAATCTTTGAGCTTTTGTTTGAAGAAGTTGATTTTTTGATACTCTTCAGAGTCAGCTGGTCTGAAAGTACATTGTGCCACAGTGGAGGGCAGAGCGCGAAGTTTTTATTTTTTTTTCGAATTGATAAACGCGAAATAATGCCTATCATCTTATATCAGTTTTGTACATTTTCATTTTCACTTCGAAAAGAAATCAACATGAGCCAACAGTTTCTATTGTATTATATGAAAAAATCAATTTATACGCTTGCTGGGTTACGAACTGGTCGGGCGTTACGAGCCGGGGCCTTTACCTTATGAGCTTCTTTTTCATCATTTATTTGAACGTTTAAAACTTCATGTACATTTGAACAGTTGATAATTTTGACGTTTTCAATTTAAAATTCTTCATTCAGAGACGATAAAATTTGAGTTGTTTTAAATGATGTGTTTTTGAATAGAAAAAGTTCTATCTCGAATGTTCCAATACGAATTTGAAATTAAAACATCGAACGATTTTAAAAACTATAAGTTAGTTTTTTTTCGAAAATTGAAGTTTTTCAAGCTGTAACTCTTCATTATAAATGTTGATCCTTGATCTCAATCAAAAATAAAACTAGTATTGTAATGGAAACATAATTAAGGCATATTTCTCTATCTAATTTATCTCATAGAATCGAGGAACTCGGATCTGAATTCCGGAACAAACTAATATCAACTTGCTCCAAATTGGAGGCAATATTCAATACAAATATGACTTAATCAGATATATTGCTCCCCCGTTTTGATACCTATTTAGAATTCTAATATGGTAAAGACTAGTGACCACACGAAATACACCAACTTCGGTCAATAAACTTTCATTCTACATAAAATTTTGCACATTTCTCAGAAATTTAAAATGACTATCTCATTACGAAAAATATACATTTTTTTCTGCATCCATCGATTCTGCAAAAATGAGAGAAATTTTATTTTCCAATTACAATATCTGTTCAAGCATCTGCAATTGGAAAACTTCCGAGCTTTTTCCTTCTCTTCATTATGCGAAGCTTAGTGAACTCTCTTGTGTAATTTAAAGTTGGAATCCTACTTCTTTAAACTTTTTTTCCAGATGTAGAAAATTCCATTGTTATTAATATTTAAGAAAATATATTTTTATTTTATTTTCATAATATTTCATTCATCACAGGACTACGTAATAGATCACTGATGAATATCTACGTGATTAAGAGACTACATCACTCTGAAATTCAGAATTTTTGAAGTTCAATATTCCAAAAAGTTATCAACGGATTTGGGTTTTCTTTTTCTTGTTACGTTGGAGAAAGTGACTCCTACAAGTTTTGTATCATACAGTTTTTTTAATAAAATCAAAATTGTTGACATTGTCAACGAACAAAATTTTGTGTGTTTTTTCGGACTGCGGCAGAGCTACAGGTCGCTGTAATCATCCAAAACAAAAAGTCGAACAAGATTGATGAACACGAATAGACTGGCTATCTTTGTACACAAGCATTTTTCTTTTTCGTTATTTTTTACAAAATGGGGGCCTTTTTTTGCATTTTCTTCAATTTTGAATACTTTTTTTCTCTGGACATTATGAAAAAAAATTCCCGTGTACGACGAGAGATAATCTATCTCAAAATACACTCAAAAAATTTGAAGCAATTCCGATGAGTGGTTTTCGAGAAACCTCTGCCGCAGTGGCGAAAAACATGGTTTCGAAAAAAACCCACTCAAAGTTTGGTGTACGAATTTCAGCCAGAGTTTTACAAATCAAAATTCACTATTCAAAATAATGTTCTGGTGGTAATTCTTCACGGATTTTGATATCTTTTTTCAGAAAACCATAAAAACATGAAATTCGGAAGAAAGTTATCGAGTGCGATGTACGAATATGTTGATGTGTGCAATTTTGCATAAACAAATTCGTGACGGAGACGTACAAAATCATCTGTATCTTTGACAATTTCTGAGATACGACAATAAAAATTTGAGAGCATATTTTCGAAACTATAACAATCAAGAAAATAAAAAAAAATTTGAAAATTTCACAATGGTGTATTCCCTTGATCACATCCATTATTTTAATCAGGACTAAATATTTGGTTTATTGGTGAATAATTAGTACCTCCAGAAATTAGTCGCATAGGGAGAATAACATATTAACTGGATGAGGGCTTTTTGTTTCATTTGCCGAGGTGAGAATTAGGAAATATTATATTCCCTTTATGAAAGCAGAAGGATCGAAAAAGGGGTTTAATCGGTCCTTAATTATTCCTCAGGGAATGGTTCATCTGAATGTATTATAACATTTCTTACTTCAAAACCATTTAGTCACGTGACCAAATGAATACTCGATTATTAATTTTTATTTTTGAAATAATTTTCTCTTTCTGCGAATAAAATGTCGCTCTCAAACTTTGAGAAATGCAAAAGGAAACAGTAGGCTACGTTTTCATACATCATTTGGGTATGGAATTGAAAAAAAAAATTCGAACAAATTAAAAGTGGAGCAGCGTCACAATTTTTGTTTGGAACAACTGTTTCCACACGAAATGAGATATCGAGTAAAAATTTGGGGGAATAAAATGAACAGCATTGGGGGACATTTCTATGGTCCTAATTGTTTGCAATTAAGAACATTTTTTTCATAAATTAACTAATTCTAATTTTTCCAGCTTGTTGGGAACTATGGCATTTTACTTGCGATGGTATACAGGTATAATCTGTAAACTGGTTCGCTTGGAGGCCATGAAAATGCAGAAAATTCACAATATCACCTGCAAATACTGCAAAAGATTTGGGTGTTGTGGGGCTGCGACAAAAAATGAGCTATTGTCTAAAAGCTCGACTTTTTAAATTGATGTTTGTTTCTCTGAAGCAGGTCTCTTATGTTTAGTGGTTTACATTGTGCACCAAAAACCTCAAACCACAAAAAAACATGCTTGTTCTCGGCGAAGTCAATTATAAAAGAGTTTCGTTTCCGTATACAGTAAGGTCTCTCTCATCCCAGTCATAGTGTTGTTGCATGCTAAAATATTTTTGAAAAATGCAACCCCCCTTCCACAGCAGCACTCAAAAAGATATTGAACAGGCGTCTCTTCGAATTTCGCGCATAAACATGGACACCCGCGCATGCGCATCGTTCAGAAAATAGGCCAGTGGCGGAACTTCTGGCGACGAGTTGTTTACAAATTTCCCATCCGTATTTAAAGTTGTGTGTTGTTGAATGGATTCAAAAATAACTATTAAAGGTAAATAAAAGTATCATACGATACCGTTACGTTCACTAATGCACCACATTGAAAATTGTAACCCCCACTTGTAGATGAAATTCACAATTAGTGTTGGTATTTCATTAAAAGTTCTGAGGTTAGGTTTCCCGCAATAAATACACACAGAAAGACCATAACCTGCCGCAATTTACAGTGAACAATAATTTTAACTATTTTCCAACATAATCAAATATCAAACACATAAAGAATATCAAATACAATTTTCAATTTTAAATGCCATATTTTAGTGAGGATTTCAAAATCAACTTTTCTTTTCTAAAAAATTGGACTGAAACTTGATCTACATTTTTATTTATTACTAATAAATTTCTTTTATTGTTTGGTATTTTAGTTTAAAGGTAACTTTGAATTATCAAACACAATTTTCAATTTTATTTGCTATATCTTAGTGGGGATCACAAAATCAATTTTTTTCTGAAATGTTTGACTAAAACTTGATCTGAATTTTTGCTTGTTTCAATATATTTTGTTTATGTTCGATATTTTAGGTTAAATGTCCCTTTGAATTATCAAACACAATTTTCAATTTTAATTGCTATATTTTAGTGGGGATTTCAAAATGAATTCTTTTTTCTGAAAAATTTGACAGAAACTTTATCTACTTTTCTTTTTCTTAATAATTTTTTTTATTGTTTGGTATTTTAGGTCAAAGGACCTTTTAAATTATCAGACACAATTTACAATTTATATTGCTATATTTGAGTGGGGATTTCAAAACCAATTTTTTTTTCTGAAAAATCTGACAAAACCTCCTTCCCAATTTTTTTGGTGTGTTAATGAATTTTTACACAACACACAATCTTCAATTTCAACTCCTATATTTTAATGGGGATCTTGAAATTAATTTTTTTTTGAAAAATTTGAAAAGAACTGGCTCCAAGATTTTGTTTGTTATGGGTAAATTTTTTTCTTGTTTGGTATTTTGGGTTACAGGTCACTTCAAACTATCAAACACAATTTTTAATTTTAATTGCTATATTTTAGTGGGGATCTCAAAATAAATTTTTTTGTCTGAAAAATTTGAGAGAAACTCGATCTAAATTTTTGCTTGTTGTTCATGAATTTTTCATCTTGTTTGGCATTTTAGGTTAGAGGTCCCTTTGAATTATAAAACACAATTTCCAATTTTAATTGTGTTATTTTAGTGGGTACTTCAAAATCAATTTTTTTCTGAAAAATTTGACAAAAACTCAGAAAAAAATTGGTTTTGAGATCCCTACTAAAATGTATCAATTAAAATTGGAAATTGTGTTTGATAATTTGAAGAGACCTTTAACCTGATATACCAAAAAATAAAAAAAATGTATTTACAACAAACAAAAATTTAGATCAAGTTTCTGTTGAAATTTTCAGAAAAAAGCTTGATTTTGAGATCCTCACTAAAATATAGCAATTAAAATTGAAAATTGTATTTCATAAATTAAAAGGACCTTTGACCTGAATTATCAAAGAATAGAAAAGATTTATTAACGATGAAAAAAATTTGGAATCAGGATTGTCAAATTTTTCAGAAAAAAAAATGATTTTGAGATCACACTAAAAGAAAGCAATTCAAATTGAAAATGGTGTTTGATAATTTGAAGGGTCCTATAACCTTAAATACCAAACAATAAGAAAAAAATTTATTAAGAACAAACAATAATGTAGATCAAGTTTCAGACAAATTTTTTCAGAAAAAAAATGATTCTAAGATCCCTACTAAAATATAGCAATTAAAATTGAAAATTGTGTTTGGTAATTTGAAGGGACACTTCTAATAAAACACCAAGCAATAAAAAAATTGTTAACGACAAACGAAAATGGAGATCAAGTTTCTGTCAAATTTTTCAGAAAAAAAAAATTATTTTGAGATCCCCACTAAAGAATAGCAATTTAAATTGGAAATTTTGTTTGATCATTTGAAGGGTCCTTTAACCTTAAATATCAAACAATAAAAAAAATTCATGGAGAACAAACAAAAATGTAGCTCTAGTTTCTGACAAATTTTTCAGAATAAGAAATTGATTTTGAGATCTCCACTAAAATATAGCAGTTGAAATCGAAAATTGTGTTTGATAATTCGAAGCGACATTTCAAATAAAATACCAAGCAATACAAAAAATTATTAACGACAAACAAAAATTGAGATCAAATTTATGTTGGAATTTTCAGAAGAAAAACTTGATTTTGAGATTCCCACTAAAATATAGTAACTAAATTCGAAAATTGTGTTTCATAAGTTAGAGGGACCTTTAACCTGAATTACCAAAGAATAGAAAAGATTTATTAACGATGAAAAAAAATTTGGAATCAGGTTTTGTCCAATTTTTCGGAAAAAAATTAATTTTGAGAACCCACTAAAAGAAAGCAATTTAAATTGAAAATTGTGTTTAATAATTGGAAGGGTCATTTAACCTTAAATACCAAATAATAAGAAAAAAATTGATTAAGAACAAACATAAATGTAGATCAAGTTTCTGACAATTTTTTTCAGAAAAAAAAATTGATTTTAAGGTCGCCACTAAAATATAGCAATTAAAATTGAAAATTGTGTTCGATCATTTGGAAGGACATTTCAAATAAAATACCAAGCAATAAAAAAAATTATTAACAGCAAACAAAAATTGAGATCAAGTTTCTGTCAAATTTTTCAGAATGAAAAAATATTTTGAGATCCCCACTAAAATATAACAATTGAAATTAAAAATTGTGTTTGATAATCTAAAGGGACTTTCAACCTGAGATACCAAACGATGAAAAAAATTTGTTAGCAACAAAAAAAATTCAATTGAGTTTTTGTAAAATTTTTCAGAAAAAAGTTGATTTTTTTTTACTAAAATATGGCGTTTAAAATTAAAAATTATGTTTGATATTGTTGATGTTATGATAGTGTTGATGTGTTTGATATTTCATTATGTTAGGAAATTGCCAAAATTATTGTTTACTGTAAATAATAGCAAATTATGGTAACCAACTTGAAATACGGAGAATTTTTTTTTGTGTGAGCATGACGAATTTAAAATACATCACATCACCGTCGAACCTCGGTTTCCAAAAAAATATTTTTATCTTCATTTTGGACAGCGCCATCGCTCTTTAAAGTCAAGGCTGATTCTTAATAGGTCTCCCGGTTAGTGATCCGATACTATCCGTCGGCAATGCAAGTAATTAGCATAATACAGGTGAATGAATTTGTTCCATTTTGAATTTTTTAACTTGTTATTCAACTACTTCTGCAGTTAAATAAAATAGAATTGTCAAGAGACATTGCATGCATTTCACAAAGGCTATTTGCTCTTCGAAACTAATGCAAGGGTGCGGTCGCGACACCTTGAAAATGCTAATAGAAATTTTCTTTTTATTAATCGATATCAAGCCTCATGTGACATTTCATATTCTACAGTCCTTGTGTTATTCTTTTTTTATTGCTGAAGATCTATTGCACTGCATTTATTGATGTAGCTTTTAAAATAAACTCAGGAAATATGACTGCTATTCAAGACATATGCTATTTTTATAAGAATGCGAACCTCAAATTTAGAATTCTATAATTTGAATATTGCTTAAAAGGTTATGAATTATAGATTATATTCAGTTTTGGTTATCAAATGATATATAATATTGCATATAAAATAAAGTTAAAACGCAGGAATTACATTAAGATTGTATCAAAATTCAAATTTCTCTTGAATATCCAAAATTTAACTCGAATGACAAAATTATAATAAATAGTACAAAAATTTAAACTTCATGAATGAAAAATGACTAAGGGACAAAATCGGTGGAAAGAAATTTGATCGCTTTTGAGTTTTGAAACTTATATTTTGTGAATTTTTTCGAATTTGACATTATAGACTTGAAATTCAGACGTTAAAAAAGAAAAATTTGAATTTTGTCCAAATTTTGGCGTATGTGATTCATGGAGTTTGAATGTTGTTATATAAGACTTTGACATCATAATAATTTTATTCTGGATTAAAAAATTATCACGTATTTCGTTTTTTGCAAAAATTTCAACATGAAATGGTACCGATTGAAAATTTGTTAAACTCTTCTTGAAGAAAACGAAGATATTAATCGGAAGTGTTATAACATTTAGGCGTGATTTCATGCGTGTTTTTCATGTTATAATTATTGTGTTAAACTTTCAGAAGATAAAAGTTTTTCCAAAAATATTACTACGCAAACTTACTTCGATGAATGACATTCGTCTCTATTTATTTCGTAAACAGGATTTTTTTCTTTATATGAATTTTCGACAACTTCTGAATCGAGGCAGATTTCTTCAATCTAAAGAAACGATTCTGCTGAATAGCACCTATCAAATATTTCTCCAATTCAAAGAAATAATCATTAATAATTCATAATAATTATTACTTGTACAATCTTCTCTGATTTTAAAATCCTTTTTTGGGTCTAAATATTTTTTCACTCTGAAACCTCCATTTAACGGCGGTCTTGGGTATAGCCTGCGATGACCGTGAAGCTATTCCAAGAATTTTAATGTCGTTAACAGTCAGGGCCATATGAATTATTTCCAATTGGAGTACATAATATTACTCAACTATATATTGCACAAATGTAGATTTTTGTTATCATAAAGGATGAACCTTTTTTGATAATGAAGCCTTATTAATGAAAAGAGGATTTTCCAAGTGTATTCAAAAATTAATGCAGAATATGCACGCAAGTGTTCGAACTGCATGCTTTGTGGTCTTGGAACTTCTGAACTCCGCTGAGCTCACTGCGCCTCTATCTCGGCTCCTTGGACCCCCTCATCAACAAATGCGAGCCAGTGGAAATTCTAGGAAGACTTTATTTGGGGAGCCTTCATATAGAGGTTCCTGTGTATTTTGAAAAGTGATTAATGCTAGATAATCAATTAAATAATTGGTAAGTTTAAAAATTTTAGATAATATTCATAAAAACAAGTATTTGCAAATATTTATGAGTCAATATTTGAACACGGTTTGTTGTAGACCGAAATTCGTCCTCGTTGATATTCGCGTGATTCGACGAAATATATTTCTCGTTGGTCTAGCCACGGGCTAACAAACCAAAGAATATTATTTTATTAAAAAGATGTTTTAGGGTAACTACGGCTAATGCAAATTCTTATAAAAGCTGTTGCGAGAAAAATGTGGTGAATCTCAAAGAGTAAAATTCAAATAATATTAATTTATTTATTCCTTTCGAATTTGTAGCATTCAAAAATAAATTTTGTATCTATTAACTCTTCGCCATTGCAAGAAAAGGAACGACTTAGACTGTGGGCTTCAGAATCGAAATGTTTAAAAATGGAAATGTCGAGGATATAAAATATAAAATACTAATGAATGTTACAAATACATTTTTTTCTCATTCTACCTGAATTGCAGTCTTTCATAAAATTCCACAACTATAGACGATAATAAGCTAATTAAAGTCTTGAATATGTATAGTTTAAGAAAGGAGGAAGATGTTGCGCCACGAAGAAAATGGGTCGAGTTGAGCCTTGAATACAAAGCCCAAGAATGGGAAAAAAAAATTAATTTATAAACGGTCTGGCATGCAATTTTGTTTTGTTCTCCTCCAGAGGCCATCCATAAATTACAAAACACATTTTTTGCCACTTTTTTACCCTTCCCCCTACGTAACAAGTCATAAAAATCGGTTGGACCCCCCGCCCCCCACGCCTCCGCGCTTATGTTACGTAATTTTTTCAAATATTTCCGGCCATGTCTCATTAAATACATTCCAGTAACTTACTATCCGAGACACCTGAATTACCAAATAATCAGAATTTATTAAAATCCGTCAGACTACTTTTGCAATCCAACATCTCCTTTCCCACCCCCTCAAACTACCCTGACAACCCAAAAGTCCCTCTTTCATTCCCTCAGGCTCCTTTCAAAATTTGAAATCCCTCTTCTTAACCCCTCAGACCCCTTTTATAAGCCAAAAACCCTTTTTCCGTTCCCTAAGACTTGTTTGAAAATCAAAAATCACATTTTTCATACCCTCAGACAGCTTTCGCAATCCAAAATCCCCTTTTCCACCCACTCAGAATACCTTGACAACCCAAGAATCCCACTTTCATTCCCTCAGACACCATTCATAATTTAAAATCCTCATTTCCAGCCCCTCAGACTCCTTTTATAACCCAAAAACCCCTTTTCCGTTTCCTCAGACTCCTTTGAAAATCCAAAATCACATTTTTCATTACCTCAGACTCCTTTTGCAATCCAGAATCTCCTTTCCCACCTCCTCAGACTACCCTGACAACCCGAAAATCCCTCTTTCATTCCCTCAGACTCCTTTCAAAATTTTAAGTTCTCTTTTCCAGCTCCTCAGATTCTTTTTATAACCCAAAAATCCTTTTCCGCCACATCAGACTTCTTTGAAAATCCAAAATCACATTTTGCATTCCCACAGACTCCTTCCGCAATTCTAAATTCCCTTTTTCACCCTCTCGGACTCCTTTTACAATCAAAAACACCTTTTATATTTTGCAGACTCCTTTAGAAATTCAAAATCTCTCTTTTCCCCCCTCAGACACCTTTTGCAGTCCAAAATCCCCTTTTCCACCCCCTCAGACTACCCTGAAAACCCAGAAATTCCTCTTTCATTTTCTCTGACTCCTTTCAAAATTTGAAATCCCCGTTTTCATTCCCTCAGACTCCTTTGAAAATCCAAAATCACTTTTTCAATTCTCTCAGACTCCATTTGCAATCCAAAATTCCCTTTGTCACCCCCTTAGGCTACCCTAACAACACAAACATCCATCTTTCATTCCCTCAGACTCCTTTCAAAATTTAAAATCCCCTTTTCCAGCTCCTCAGACTCTTTTTATAACCTAAAAACCCCTTTTCCGCCCCCTCAGACTTCTTTGAAAATCCAAAATCACATTTTTCATTCCCTCAGAGTCCTTCTGCAATCTAAAGTCCCCTTTTCCACCCCCTCAGACTACTTTGACAACCCATTAATGCCACTTTCATTCCCTCAGACTCCTTTCATAATTTAAAATCCCCTTTTCCAGCCCCTTAGACTCCTTTATAACGCAAAAGCCCCTTTTCTGTTCCCTAAGACTCCTTTGAAAATCCAAAATCACATTTTTTATTCCCTCAGACTCCTTTTGCAATCTAAAGTCCTCTTTTCCACCCCCTCAGACTACCTTGACAATCAAAGGATCCCGCTTTCATCCCTCAGACTCCATTCATAATTTAAAATCCCCATTTCCAGCCCCTTAGACTCCTTTATAACGCAAAAACCCCTTTTCCGTTCCCTCAGGCTCCTTTGAAAATCCAAAATCCCGCCTTTCACCTCCTCAGAATACCCTGACAACCCAGAAATCCCTCTTTCATTTCCTCTGACTCATTTCAAAATTTGAAATCCCCGTTCTCATCCTCTCATATTCCTTTCAAAACGCGATATGGCTATTTTACCCCCTTAGACTACTTTTATAACTCAAAAATCCCTGTCCCATCCCCTCAAACTCGTTTAAAAACCCAAAATTGCCTTTTGCACCCTGGATGACCACTTCCACCACTTGAAACTCCCATTTTCATCCCTTCAGAGTCCTTGAAAAATCCAAAATCCCCTACTTCAACCCCTCGAACTCCTTTCATAATCCATACACCCCTTTTCTGCTGCCTTAGATACTTTTGAATATCCCAAATCACTTTCTCCATTCCCTTAGACTCATTTTGCAATCCAAAAACCTCTTTTCCATTTTCGCACACTTCTTTGAAAATCTAGAATTGCTTTTTTCTCCTTCTCAGACTCGTTTTGCAATCAAAAAACCTCTTTCACATCCCCTAAGATTTTTTTGAAAATTAAAAAACGCCTTTTTTGCCCCTTCTAACTACCTTCACAACCCAAAAACCCTATTTCCATCCCCTCGAAATCCTTTGAATATCTTGAATCACCTTTTCCACCCCCTAAAAGTGCTTTCAACACTCGAAAACCTCTTTTGCATCTCCCCTGAGGCTCCTTGGAAAATCCAAAGTGCCCTTTTCCGACCCCTCAGACTCCTCACACAACCCAAAAACCCCTTTCTTGCCCCCTCAAACTCCTTTGAAAATTCAAAAATTTATTTCTCAGACTCCTTCAAAATTCTAAAATCCCCTATACAACTTCCTTAGACTCCATTTGCAACGCAAAAACCCCTTTTCTATTCCCTCAAACACCTTTAAAAATCCAGAATTGGTTTCTTCATCCCCTCAGACTCTTTTTGCAATCGAAAAACCCCTTTCACGTCCCGTCAGATTCCTCCAAAAATGAAAGACGCCTCTTTCACCACCTCAAACCTTTTCTTCACTCCTCCATACTCCTTTAAAAATCCAAAACCCCCTTTTCCACCCCCTTAGACTCGTTTTGTAATAAAAAAAACCCATTTTCCGTCCTCCAAGACTCCTTTGTGAGCACAAAATTGCTTCTGTCATCTACTCGGACTTCTTTTATAATCCAAAAATTCCCTTTTCATTCCCTCAGACTCCTTTAAACATCCAAAATCCCCTTTCCCACCGCCTCAGGAACATTCTGCAACCCAAAATCTCTTTTTATATCCCCCTAGACTCCATTTGCAGTCCAGAATCCTCTTTTTCAACCACCGAAGACTCTTTTCACAAACCAAAAGCCCCTTTTTCATCCTTTCGGACTCTTTTGCAATCCCAAATCCTTTTTTTCACCCCCTTAGACTCCTTTCGCAACCCAAAAACAACTTTTCATTGTCCTAAGCCTCCTTTAGAAATCCTAAATCCCCTTTCTCACCCCCTTAATCACCTTTTGCAACCAGTAAACTTTTTTCCGTCCCATCAGACTCCTTACAAAATTTATAATCCTCCTTTCTACCCTCTCAAACTCTTTTTACTAGCCGAAAACCTCTCCTTCATCCCCTCAGACTCCTTTCACAATCCAAAATCACATTTTCCACCCTTTTTCGTACACTCAGACTTCTTTTGCAATTCGAAATCCTCTTCTTCACCCCCCAGACTTATTTAAGAATCTAAAATCGCTCCTTTAATCCCGTCAGACTTCTTTTTCATTCGAAAACTACCTTTTTCATCCCCCCATACGTCTTCGAAAATCCAAAATCACCTCCTCCACTCCCTTAGACTACTTTAACGACCAAAAACCCTCTTCAGATTCCCTCAGACTCCTTTGAAAGTCCAAAATCGCATTCCACCTTCTCAGGCTATTTTCATAATCCAAAAATTCCTTTTTCGTTCCCTCAGACTCCTTCAAAAATTCAAAATCGCCTTTTTCACCCCCTCGGACTCCTCTTACAACCCGAAAGCTTCTCTTTTATACCCTCAGACTCTTTTAAATATCTAAAATCGCTTTTTTCATCCCCTAAGACTTTTTTTGCAATCAAAAACTAACTTCTCTATCCACTCATACGTCTTTGAAAATCCAAAATCGCCTATCCTACACCCACAGACTACTTGTTCAACGACAAACCCCTTTCCCATACCCTCAGCCTTTTTTGAGAACCCAAAATCGCCATTCTACCTTCTCAGACTACTTTCACAGTCCAAAAACGCCTGCTCCGTCCCCTCAGACTCCTTTGAAAATCCAAAATCGCTTTTTTCACCCCCTTGGACACCTTTTATAACCCAAAAACTTCTTTTTTATTCCCTCAGACTCTTTTAAACATCTCAAATCGCCTTTTTCAACACCTCGAACTCCTTTTACAACCCAAAAACTTTTTTTTCATTCTCTCAGACTCTTTAAAATATCTGAAATCGATTTTTTCACCCTCTCGGACTGCTTTTACAACTCAAAAGCTACTTTTTCATTGGCTCAGGCTCTTTTAAGGATCTAAAATAGCTTTTCTTATTCCCTCAGGCTTCTTTTGCAGTCAAAAACTACCTTTTCTGTCTTCTCATACGTCTTTGAAGATCGAAAGTCGCCTTTTCCAACCCTTCAGACTATTTTCATAACCAAAAACCACTTTCCCATCCGCTCAGACTCCTTTGAAAATCCAAAATCGCCTTTCGCACACCCTCAGACTACTTGCACAACCAAAAATCCCTTTTCCATACCCTCAGTCTCCTTTGAAAACCCGAAATCGCCTTTCCACCTTCTCAGACCACTTTCACAACCCAAAAACGTCTTTTCCGTCCCCTCAGACTCCTTTAGAAATCCAAAATCGCCTTTTTTACTTTCTCAGACTTCTTCGGAAACCCAAAAACTTCTTCTTTATTGCCTCGGACTCTTTTAAGAATCTAAAAACGCTTTTTTTATTCACTCAGACTTTCTTTGCAATCAAAAACTACCTTTCCTTTTTTCCTCATACGTTACTGGAAATCAAAAATCGAGTTTTCCACCCCGTCAGACTACTTTCACGACCAGAAACAACTTTCCCATCCCCTCAGACTTCTTTAAAAATTCAAAATCGCATTTTTCACTTCCTCGGACTCCTTTTTAAACCCAAAAACTTCTTTTTTATTGCCTCAGACTCTTTAAAAATCAAGAATCGCTTTTTCTATCCCCTCAGACTTCTTTTGCAATCGAAAACTACCTTTTCTATTCTCTCATAAGTCCTTAAAAATGCAAAATCGCCTTTTTCACCCCCTCAGACTATTCTCACAAACAAAAACCTCTTTCTCATCCCCTCCGACTCCTTAAAAAATTCAAAATCACCTTTCTCACAAACGCGGACTTCTTTTAAAACCCCAAAACTTCTTTTTTATTGCCTCAGACTCTTTCAAAAATCTAAAATCGCTTTTTCCATTACCTTGGATTTCTTTTTAATCAAAAACTACCTTTTCTATTTCCTCATACGTCTTTGAAAATCCAAAATCGCCTTTTCCAAACCCTCAGACTACATTTACGAACAAAAACCCCTTTCCCATCCCCTCCGACTCCTTAAAAAATTCAAAATCGCCTTTTTCACCCCCTCGGACTCCTTTTAAAATCCAAAAACTTTTTTTTTTCATTCTCTCAAACTCATTTAAAAATCTAGAATCGCTATTCCCATCCCCTCAAACTTTTTTTGGAATCGAAAACTACCTTCTCTATTCTCTCATACGTCCTTTAAAATGAGAATCGCCTTTTTCACCCCCTCAGACTATTCTCACAACCAAAAGCCTCTTTCCCATCCACTCACACTCCTTTAGAAATTTAAAATCGCCTTTTTCATACTCGCGGACTCCTTTTAAAACCCGAAAACTTCTTTTTTGTTGCCTTAGACTCTTTTGAAAATCTAAAATCGCTTTTTCCATTCCCTCAGATTTTTTTTGCAATCGAAAACTACCTTTCCTATTCCCTCATACGTCTTTGAAAATCCAAAATCGCCTTTTCCAATATCTCCAATACCTCCGACTCCTTAAAAAATTCAAAATCGCCTTTTTCACCCCCTCGGACTCCTTTTAAAATCCAAAAACTTCTTTTTCATTCTCTCGAACTTATTTGAAAATCTAAAATGACTATTTCCATCCCCTCAGACTTCTTTTGCAATCAAAAACTACCTTTTCTATTCTCTCATACGTCCTTTAAAATAAAAATCGCCTTTTTCACCCCCTCAGACTATTCTCACAACCGAAAACCTCTTTCCCATCCACTCAGGCTCCTTTAAAAATTTGAGATCGCCTTTTTCACATACGCGGACTCCTTTTAAAACCCCAAAACTTCTTTTTTATTGCCTCAGACTCTTTCAAAAATCAAAAATCGCTTTTTCCATTCCCTCGGACTTTCTTTGCAATCGAAAACTACCTTTTCTATTCCCTCATACGTCTTTGAAAATCCAAAATCGCCTTTTCCAACCTCTCAGACTACATTTACAACCAAAAACCCCTTTCTCATCCCCTCCAACTCTTTGAAAAATTCAAAATCGCCTCTTTCACCCTCTCAGACTCTTTTTGAAATCCAAAAACTTCTTTTTCATTCTCTCGAACTCATTTAAAAATCTAGAATGGCTACTTCCATCCCCTCAGACTTCTTTTGCAAACGAAGACTGCCTTTTTTATTCTCTCATACGTCCTTTAAAATGCAAAATCGCCTTTTTCACCCCCTCAGACTGTTCTTCCAACCAAAAACCTCTTTTCCATCCACTTAGACTCCTTTAGAAATTTAAAATCGCTTTTTCATACCCGTGGACTCCTTTTGAAACTTAAATAAAACTAAATCAAAGAGGAAACTAATAAAACTAAAAGTTAGGTTATGTTTTATAAAGTATAGTCCTTTATGCTTAAACTTTAACTTATCCAAACGAAGTGTCCCATCGTCCCGAAACTCGGGACGACTAGCAAATCTTGCGCTTTTGGCTAGTCGTCCCGAATTTCGGGATAATTAGCATTTTTCACACATTCCTTGAGCTCTGCTGCATATAGTTGAATATATATATATATATATATATATATATATATATATATAAAACAAGAATTACTTCTAGCTGAATTATTACAGGGTTTAATTTTCTTTGTACTGTAATTTCCCGTGGTCCAGTGTTTAAAGCGACTTACTAGTAACGCTGCCGTCCTGCGTTCGCTTACTCGTGCTTTTTCTATTTTAACAAATTCGCTGTAAATTTGGAAAAATGATAAAAGTATAATTGACAAATTTTCTAAAAGTAGCTCAAAAATCACCCCTGTGACTGGTCAGAGAAATAATGTAGGTCACATCCCGACTCCTTTACCAGGTCTCATGGGTGCGGGAGAGCTCCTATCACTTTACACAGAAACAATGTTTGAAATATAACTATTTGAATTGTTTTTTTCGTTACGATTTCCCTATCGGAATGAACATTACGAAAAAAAGAAGAGATTCGACTGAAAGTAATTCCTGTGTTATGTATATTCTATTATTCACTATTTCTTTCAAAAATTTGCAGCTGAACATAAAGGATTAGGGAATTTATATATTAGAAGAAATGAGACTATAAAAGCGCATTTTTTCGGGAAAAGTAGTCAAATCTGTGAAGAATACCAGTCATCCCGTAATTCAGGACGACTAGACGTAGCCTTATTTTTTATAACGAAACGATTCCCTATGAGGAAGCACAGTATTCCTGAAATTGTCACAATCAAGGCACACCATAAAATATGAACGCGCCCATCAAACTACTTTGCTTTATTTTTAAAGTCTAAACTTCACCTTTACACTGTAATTTTGGATACATGGATTTTATATAGGGTTGATTTGTTGGAAATATTATGTAACAGTGTCGATTTACATTCCCCCCGTCCCTTATGTAACAGATCGTAAAATTTTCCCGACCGTTAGGTTATTTACGGACGTACTCTTACATATGAGTAATATTTAAAAATCATAATAATAATAATAAGGACATGGCTGAAATGACATCCCTTCTTGACACAAGAAAGGACAGGAAGCAATTTGAAAGAAGCGATTAAGTAACTGTTTAAAGAGTAAAGTAAAAGTCCACCTTGAAAATTGACCAGGTGTGGCAGGGATGACTAAAAAAAGCTCTAAGCAATACCAACATCTAACCTTAGATAAGTCTGAAAATTCAGGGAGACTAATTTATTTTTATTGCTGGAATTTTTTACCAGCACGCAAACCTTATAATGACCACTTTATTGCAAATTCTACACCATCTGAAAAATAACTACAAGGTGTGAAAAGGCAAGTTTTATTGCAAGGTTGTTGCGTACTGAGATTAACTGCATGATAAATCATCCTGCCATGACAAAATAATACATCAGATTTTATCAATTATAATTTTTTCAAATGCTTGAAATCAAATAAAAGCATTTAAATCTGATATTACGTCTAATGGTCTTCTCTCTTTCATTAAGAATAAGGGAATTTTTGTAGTTTCACTCGACTCATTTGAATATATTTAAATGAAATAATATATATCGTTGCAGTTAGTATCATTTTTATTTTTGCAGATACTTAGATTTGAAATAAATTTAAAAGAGCAATTATTCTAGAAATATTTCCAATTGCATATTTTTTCTTTTATTCTTGTCCAATGTCCTTCTAAAGGGTAGTTTTGAAGATTTTCGAGATTAAATATAATCTTTGGGCTTTTAGTGACATGAGTATCAGAAGAGTTAGTTTTTGTCATTTTCTCTTCAAAATCTTGTATCTTAACTAAACAAGCTTTATTATTCATGAGTAAGAAAGCGGAGAAAAATGTTACAAAAATACTATTCTGCGTTTTATGGGGATTTGTTATTCTTTCTTAAAGCTCCCATAGAACTGAAAGTAACAATTTTATTGATCAAAAAACTATCTTTATTTCTCACTTAGCAATCTGAATTAAAAACTTCAAAGAACAACATTTTAGTCCTAAAGAGATAAAAAATACCAAATTTAGTTGCAGAAAACGTTGAGTTAAATAGTTTTCTAGGAAATTTTTACAGTTTTACTTCTTTAAAATATCTATTGTTTTATTGTATTGGTTCGCACAAAAATCTTGTGATTTTTAGCTTCATTTTATAAAGTTTTTTTTTCAAGATTACACATCAGTGCTTAAAATCCGAGTCACTCTAGATTCCTGTGCTTAAATTCATTTTAATTTTAATTTTAAATTTTAAAATTATTGGAGAGAAGTTATTTGTTCTAAAAAATTAATTTTGACTTTGAAATAGTAGTTCATGTGGCAGGCGCGTAAAACTGTGCTTTTAAAGCGAGGAGGATGTTTACAGTAGGTGCAGTCGAAGACAAGCCGCGAAAGCTTAGTCATAGGCGAGCCGTAGACGGAGCTGAAGGTGAGCCGCAGCACAGCGGGAAAAAAACAAATTTTTTGGTTCAAAATAACGTACAGTCCACAAATATTGACTAATTTGGACGGAAGAAATTTGAAAGAAGAGCTGATAAAGTTGTATAGAGAGCTGCCAAGCCTGATTTTTGATTTAGTTTTTTAATTTTTTTTTACAAATAAACAAATGTGACAAAAAATAGCCATTTTTTCTATTTGACGATCCCGGTGCTCGTCAGTAAAACGAAAATTGTTGCAATCACCTACCCTTCATAGAGTAAAATTAGTTGAAGATGTTCCATCATTCAGGCATTTGTCGACATAAAAAATCGTTTTTTTTTCGATGTCAGTTTTTAAAATTAGGACCTTCATGATAATTTCATCGAAATTCATAATCGTTTTATAAATTTTATGATATTTTTAAACAAATTCAATAAACAAATGCATTCTTCGGACATCTGTCTACGAAAAAAATCGTCTATTTTCGATGTCAGTCCCTTTAATTGGGAACTGGATGATAATTTCAACAAAATTCATAATTAGTTGATAAATTTTTTGAATGTCTCGAAGAAATTTAATAAACAAATGCATTACTGGTGCATTTGTTGATAGAATTTTTTTTTTCAATGCCAGTCTTATTAATTAGGAATTTTATGATAATTTTAGTGAATTCATAATTAGTTGATTAATTTTATGACATTTTTAAACAAGTTTAATAAGGAAATGCATTATTCAGGCATTTGACGACATAAAAATTCATTTTTCCAGATATCAGTCCTTTTATTTGGGAGCTTCATGATGATTTCAGCAAAATTCATAATACCATGAAAAATTTTATGATTTTTTAAAACAAATTTAATAAACAAATGCATTTTTCAGGCATCTGCTTACGAAAAAAATCGTCTGTTTCCGACGTCACTCCGTTTAATTGGAAACTTCATGATAATTTCAGCAACATTCATAATTAGTTGATAAATTTTATGAATGTTTCGAAGAAATTTAATAAATAAATGCATTAATAATGTATTTGTCTACAGTAAACCTCGTTTTTTCAATTTCAGTCCTTTTAATTGGAACTTCGCGATAATTTCAACAACATTCATAATTAGTTCATTAATTTTATGTTTTTTTTCGAATTTAATAAAAAAATGCATTACTCGGGCGTTACATAAAATAATTTTAATGCCGATAAATGCCCACATAATGCGTTTGTCTATCAAATTTGTTTTGAAAGAAGGATACAGTTGACTGAATAATCATGAATGTTGCTGAAATTGTCATGGGATCCCTAACTGAAAGGACTAACAATGAGAAAAACAAATTTTTTCGTCAACAAATACCCGAATAATGCATTTTTTAAATCAATTTGTTTTAAAAAGTCATACAATTCATCAACTAAGTATGAGTCTCGATGAAATTATCATGGACTTCCCAATCGACTTATGCCTGAATAGAGCATTTGTTTATTAAATTTGTTTAGGAAACTCATGAAGTTCATCAACTAATTATGAATTCTGCTGAAATTATCATAAACTTCCTGATTGAGAGAACTGACATCGAAAAAAACGAATTTTAATGTCAACAAATATCTGAATAATGCATTTGTTTATCAAATTTGTTTATAATATTAACGAAAATAATCTTAAGAGAAACTTTCCCCACTATAATATTATTTTCATCTAAATTCCTTAAAAGAAAACGTAAAATTATTAAAAATTATGGAAAACACAATTTAGAAAAATCATTTGCTCAGAAGAATTTTTTTGTTTTTTATATTATGATGAAGTATCTTTAACTAATCTTACTCTATGAAACTCAGGCTATTGCAACAATTTTCCTATCATTGACGAGCACCGAGATCATCTATTAGAAAAAATAGCTATTTTTTTCGTCATATTTGTTTATTTATAAGAAATTAGAAAATCGTATCAAAAATCAGACTCGACAACTCTCTAGAAAATTCTACAAACTTTTTTTCGAATTTTTCACGTTTAAATCGGTCAATATTTGAAGGCCGTACTTTTTTTTGAACCAAAAAAGTCATTTTTTTCCACTGTGCGCGGGCAAGCTGACTGGGCCTCCTAAAAACATCACTCAAGCCAAAAAAAAGTGTTAGGTTTAGTAAACAGTGGAATTCTAAGCCGGAAAAGATGAATTTTCAACAACAAAGTTAATTTTCAATCAAAAAAGATTAATTTTCAACTAAATACGCCACTCTATAACCATAGGTTTCCATTATAAATTCTAGAAATAACTTAATCTTCATTTATCTCTTATTGTTTCTTTAGAAAACAAATGAAAATCAAGTGTTATTTGAAATTCAAAATAGAACTTCATGGTTTTATGGTCGCGAACAGTTGAATTTTCAATTGAAAAACATAAGTTCATAAACCAAAAATGGAATCGTCAAATTTTCAACTTGAAAAATCAATTTTGACAAGAATAAACGAATTTTCCACCACTTGAATTCTACAAAAAAAGATGAACATCTGAGAAAATAGTCGAATTTTTAACAAATACATGAATTTTCAACCAAGTTTTCGAATTTTCAAATAAATAATATAAATTCTCACCAAAAAATGAAATAATTAAATTTTTAGTTTCGAAAACTAATTTTCAAGAAAAAAAAACAAATTCTCACGCAGTTGATTTCACCAAAAGAAAAAACGAAATTTCAACAAAATAGTTGAATCCAATACAAAAAGGATGAGTTTTTAACGAAATAGAGGAATCCTCAACAAAAAAGATAAATTTCCAACAAAATACATGAATTTCCTACCAAATAGTTGAGTTCTCAACTTACAGAGAATAATTTTCAACCAAAAAATATTATTTTTCGATAAAGAAGTTAATTTTATACCATAATAGTTAGATAATCCACCGAAAATATTAATTTTCATCCAAACACTTGATTTACAACCAAACAGTTGAATTTTCAACCAGAAAATATGAATCTTTAACCAAAAAAATGAGTTTTTCGCAAGTATCTTAGCTTTAAAGCAAGTAGTTGATTTTCCAATAAAAAAAGATGACTTCTGAATGAAACACGTACCAGTTGATATTTCATCCAAAAAAGATTTTAATTTGAAATGAAAAAAAATACGAATTTTTCAATAGAATACGTGAATTTTCGAACAGTTAGGTAAATTTTCAACTAGAAGAGATCAATTTTCAATTTAAAATATCAATTTTCAACCAAAATGGAATACTTACATTTTTAGTTGCAAAAGTTAATTTTCAACGAAAAAAAACAAATTGTTAACAAACTAGTTGGATTTTCAACCACAGAAAGGAAATTTCAACTAAAATGATGAGTCTCCGACAAAAAAAATGAATTTTCCACGAAAAAGTTCAATAAATAGTTGAATTTTCCACCGAGAAGATGAATTTTTCACGAAACATGTAATAGTTGATATTTCAAACAAAACGGATGTTGACTCAGAATCAAAAACTGTTAAATTCAACCAAAGAAGACAAATTTTGAACACAATAGTTGAATGTTCAACACAATAATCAAATTTTCAACTAAACAGAACTTTTAGCCAAACGAGATGAATTCCGAACCAAAAATATAATATATTATAAATATAAATATCAAACTATCAATA